>VDFB02012057.1:66832-116958 GCA_007258455.2 Sequoia sempervirens
CCTTATTCTTGGTTTTGAGTTCTTGTTGTTTTCTTGCTTCTCCTTCAAACATTTCACCCTCAAAATCCATCTTGAAAGGATTCAACTAAATTCCTTTCCTTTGCAACCATTCATTGGTATTACTCAAAATGGGAGTAAGCCTTTTCCAGATGGAAGAATTTTCTTTTCGATACCATTGAATAAGAGGCAAGGGTTCAATTTCTATCTCCTTCTCATCATATTCGAAATTCATAATATCACTAGGATCTTCAAAACCTTTAGGAAGATTAGCCAAGCGAAGATTAGAAATCTGCTCCATAGTGAGCCTACAATAATCCATCTTTCTGATATCCTCTTCATCTCTGCAATCTACCCTTATATCTTCAAATCAATAGACATGTATATGACTATTTTTATTTTTTCTCTTCATTCATCTATAATCAAAATCAACTCTACATTTGTAAGTCCTTAGAGTTGTGATCTGCATCTCTAATGTTGCAACTTTGGCCTTGGGCACTTTCTGTACTGAATAACTACCAATAGTGATTGGAAACTTGATCCCTAGTTTATGAATGGCTTGATGCTCATTATGCACTATGATAACCTATCTACATAGTTCCATCAACACCCACTTGTTGAAAGGATACCTCAACAACATGTAAGGATATCTATTGTAGCAACCCACCCTAAGTTATGTGAAGGTAGGAAATTGTAAGAAGATACATCTATATTTATTCACAACCTTCCATGCCTCATCAAAATCCCTTGTCTTCTCTAATGATTGATAAAACATGCATAGCAAGGGTGAAAAGAAAGAATGATTTACCCTCCTAAAGTGTTTGATGTTGCCTCTTAGGGTGATTAGGGAATACTAATTATATATTGATACATACCTTCTATCTCCTTTTGTTGTTAGACTTGGATATTGCCTCATTGTTGTTACAGTGTACACTAGGTATGAATTCATATAGAACTTCAAAGTAGAATGCACATTGATGAGTTTCTCATGGATTTCATCACTGATTTGCACACCCCAGTCAATGTGACTCTTATTTTCCTGATAATCTTGATGTACTCATACACCCATTCTCAGAAGTTCGATGAAGGTGGCAAAAATTTCACTCTACTTAGAAGAGTAATCATATCACACACATCCTCCTTGAAATCACTGTGAGGTAGGTTTTTAGGCCATCTTGCAATGCTAGGCCTTTAGGTCTTCAACTATTTCATATTTATCAACTGCTTGGCTTCATTTTGATTTCTATCTTAAGCCTCCTGAGCATGTTGAATAGTCATATCTATGTATTTCTCCATGGTTGGGACTTGGAAAAACATGTCAAAGAAATCAGCATCTAGCTTCATTATTACCTATCCTAAAGAGTCTCTGACACTTCTATCATCCCTGATGTAGTGTGAAGCTACCTGCAATACAAACTTTGGGAAATGAGCTACAACTGGGAATGAGGCAACCTGATGAAGGTTACTATGAACTATTGCTTCCAAATCTTTTTCTATAGGTTGCTTCTCTATTCTTTTGGCAAAGTCATCCATATCAAGGTGTTCAATTTTTGTATCCATGATCTCATTGTTCTTGGATGTGACCATTGTTGGTGGATAGACAACTTGGTATTTTTATTTCATTTTATCCTTCTTGCTTGATGATAGAGATTATTCTATTGTCATTGAATACACCAGGAACCACTAATCTCTTGATGAAAAATGCCTTGGAAAAATACTTGAAAGGATATTTGCAAAGCAACTACACGAAAACAAGGGATTTTTCCAATATCAAAAGAATATGGATATATAATTGTAGGAGTATGGAAAAACAAAGTGATAATTTTGGAACAAGCGGATATAAGCAATGGAGCAAGAAAAATCAAGCGGATGCAGGAGAAATGGAGTTCAAAATGCAATTTTGGAATTCTCTGAGATTTAGTGAAAAATTCAAGATTTTATGCAGGGGCATTGAATTTCAGTTCCCTTGCATGCTTGGAGTATATATTTATGCATTAGTGCTAAAAATAAGTGCTTATGCATACTTGCATATAGTTTGTTGATTTTAGTGTAGGAGCACTATTTTTTACCACCTATGCATTATGGGAAATTACTTAGTGTAATAGTTGTTGGAATAAACAAACAATCTCAAATCCAATTGTTAATCACCAAATCACCAAGATATGATACCAATTGGTGAGATACAGGGCTTTGACTACTACAATATAGAAATCTGAAAATTGTATGCAAATCTATAAATAACTTTTCTTAATCCTTGAAATACCATGAAGAGATTCAACTTCTTTATGATGCTAAAATCAGCCACTCTAACATGCTTGATAAAACCACCTTAGATGAGATTATAACAACAATAACATCACCATAAGATAGCATCAACAAGAGGCACAAATCAGCAACATAAGAATGCAAGATTTCACAACACAAGGTAGCAATGGAACAAAAGAATAAACACATAACACAGTGTTTGCGTGGAGAAACCCTTGCAGGGAAAAAATCCACCAAGAAGAGAGGCCCAAGTTGTATGATCTTCAAAACAAGATTACAATACATTCACTTCCAATCTCCTCTTGAGTCTTCAATCTTGTAACACCCTGTTACTCTTGTTACACTCTCAAACTCCACTCTCAAGTCTCATATTTATACAAAATGAGTACCTGTTACCAATTTTTTTCCACTACTCGATTGGTGGAGCTAGAGGAACATTGTTTTATCTTAAGGTGAAATTGCATATTATGTTTAAGTGTTGTTTGCATCATGTTCATTATTCATTAAGTGACAGTTGTGCATTTAAAGGAAGAATCCGAATTGTAGAATGCTATTCAAATATTCCATAATTAAATGAAGTACAAAATTGAGCATATAAACAACAGAGCATTTTTAAATGCTTTCATTTATTTCATGAAAAGATTCATATTTACATAGCTTCATTTGATTGCAAAAATCAAAATGATATTACAACATTGCATTGAAATGCATTTGTCTTTTTGAAATGAAAAGAATAAAGATGAAATCAAATATCCACACAAGTTGTGGATGTGACTGTCACAATGCACCATTAATAGTACACTACACTATGGAAGATGCGAAAGAATAAATCACATAAGTAAACAACATAATCATCATTTCCTATTTTGGTCGATGGTCGACGATGAATGGTACACCTTTGTATGCTCAAGCTCCGATTGACCTATAAGAGAAAGAGGGAGATGTCAGAGGCTCTAATTATGAAGATACCTATATGAGTTACCAACAATAGTGTAGCCTACTATCAATCATACATTGAATCAATCAAGAAAAGTACATAAGAAATGAATTGAAGGAGAAACAACAATATGATCATCATTTTATATTTTTATGCTAACATTGTTTGTTTCCTTGTGCAGGTATAGGTAAAGTCATGAAGCTGATCATTATTTGAAGACCAAGCATGTGGAGGAAAATGGGCTCCCACAAGGGTAGAGCTTGGCATGCTGCCCTATTCATTATAAATGGGCTGATCTAAAGATTGTATCACATATTCATCAAAAGAAATGATATACAACTGAAAGAGTTAAACATAGTTATCCATCAAGCTACTAACTATGCATTCATAACAATCAGGTTAATGCTTTCTGAAAGCTACAGGTGAACAGTGAGTTTAACTTTCTCAATCACTTAATTGAGTATCATTATATCAGATGTCATAAATGGTTCATGTTCTTTTGCTACAGTATTTGTTCATCATGATCATATGTCATGCAAAGTTTCAATTCATCAGTGCTTTTTTCATAACCAAGGATAGTGAACAGGAATACATTATGCCTTAAGGAAGAATTTTGTTTCAATTTTCATCACAGAGGATAATAGATTTATGGAACAGGTTGTTAAGTGATACATAAAATGCATGAAGAGTACCAAATTGAAGCCCAAGGATATGGGAGGATAGACAATACATTCAAATAATAATTGAATGATTAGTTCCAGCTTGATTGATAATACAGTGCAACATTAGGAAATACACTATGAAATGATCATTCCGAAAGGATAAGGAAAGGACAAGCATAACAAAGGTGTTTCAGAGGTGTTAATTATGCACTAAAAAATCAAGTAAGATGTAGTCCTTAGTATTACAATGTTTCATTTTAAAATCTCTATATAAGTCCAAGAACATAAAGAAAATGTTGCTATATGGTAGAGTTAAGGAAGGAATAATGTTGTATGCAAAGAAAATGGTATGGGGATAGTAATACATTCAGAGGTACTTCTCTTCACAATGGACAAAGACAAAAGTATGTTTAAAAAGTAAATAATTCGAATGCTAAAGAAGCCTGGCAGTTTTACACAATTATTGAAATGTGCAGACTTTTCATATGACAAATAATTTTACATGGTGGGAGATTTATTCTATTATATCTTCAAAGAGTTACAAGTATCAAGCAAAATAGACATGAACAGATTTGGCAAAGATTCAAATACACAATATTCATTTCCAAAATAAGTAAGTTTACAAAAGCATGAGAGTTCAAAACATAGCTTGTCAACAATGCCTGAAGTGTAAAAAAAAGGCGCAAGAGGAGCTTTTAGAATGCAAATATGTTGAAGTCTCAGGAAGAAGGAAATCAAAGGAATATAATAGGAAATGCTTCCAAATCTGAATCTTATAATTGTGTTTTCATGATATTTTTCAGAATCTTATAAATCCATGGGAGGGTTTTCAATGCAATATAAAGGAGATGTATGTTTTCAGAATATTATACACCCAAGTGGGATTTTTTCAAAATACAAGCCTTATACAGTGTTCCCATGGTTGGGATGGATAACAAATAGAAAGTGCTTTTAGATACTTTGTGATTTCTTGATTTCTTTTGATTTCAAATACTCATATGGAGAAAACAGGGAAAGCAGAATGCCATGTGATACAACAAAAATGCATTCCCTTCATAAACAACAATGCCCATACGGTGAGATTATTGGAGTACAGAATGTCACAACAAAATCCAAGTTGGGTCGAGCCTAGAATTTGAATGCATAATGAAATATACAGTTTTTGTTATTTTTCATATACCACGTTGGGGTTTTTAAGCTTGCAAAAATCTTTAACTCATAGCTCGAATTTATACATGGCGGCTAGCAAGAATCAAACAAGTAGAGGAAATGAAAATTCATTAGTCCAACTTGCTACAGCCACAGCTAAAGAGGCTTTACTCTCAGCAAATATACAAAAACTGAATTTCTTATGGTGGGTCGAGCTTCAGAAATGGAGAAAGTGCAGTTTTTATTCAATTCTCATGATACCCATATGCGGGTTTGTTTTCAAATATACAAGAAGGTGAGTTTCCTATTTTGGTCGAGCCCAGAAACTCTTAAAATTGCTTTTCTAAAATATAAATGGAGCAACTTGTGCATGGCTAGAGATTCATATGTAAAAGATAGGTCCTCTAAGTTTCTGAGGAGGGAAGTACATGCTTAAAGCGAAGCTTACCAATCTGAATCTGTAGAAGAACACACTGGCCATGGCCAAAACATTCACCATAGTGTTCAAGATTTAAAGGATTTTACCATGGCGGCTAGAGGAAGACACCAAGAGACCAAGCTCAAAGATTCAAGCTCATTCAAAAAAGCACAAAAAATAGAAACAAATGTATTAGAGTTTGTCTAAGCCGCGGCCACCAGACCAAGAAGCTCAAAAGGAGAAGTCTTAGAAGACAGACAAGAAGCTCACCTTGTGTGGAGAAAATAAAGCAAAACGCTCGAACAAGCTCACTCATCGATCTTTCAAATTAAAGGCCCAAGCTCGTATCAGGTCGACCAAGAAAGACAAAGACAAAATAAATGTAAAGGAATTTAGAAACAACCATGAGCAGGCTGCAGCCTTATGGCTCTTTTGTTCTTTCAATAAAGTAAAATAACTACAATACTTCAAAAACCGAGCTTACCCATTGAAGAGTTCAGCTATCTGAAGGTGAAAGTGAATACTTTCAAGCATGTAGATTCTTAGACCAAGCTCAACCATCATGGCGGTTTGCTCTCAGGTAGAGCTCATTTTCTTCAAAGTGTTGAATGCAAAATGAATCATTTTAGGGTTTGACTTCTTTTGTTCATGCCCTAGTTCAAGCCAACATCATAATTATCTGGAATATTCATGTTTGTCAATAGCATGTGTGTTAATTCAAATTAGGGTTATTTTGCATTGTGTTTATTAAAGTATGAAGTTTAATATTTGAAGGCGGGTGAACTCAAATGCCTAGGTTGGTTGATACATTAAGTCTTTAGGGCTTGTATCTTGTGCCTTAGAAAAATTAGAGACTTGGTATGAATGGTGAATACCTTATCACCTAGAAGTGGATGTTTTTATCACTTAGATTTTTGTATTCTCAAAGGAAGTCAATTATCTACTTAGGGTTTTTATGTTTTAATTGATTTTGGAGAAATCAATTGGAGATAATGATATGTATTGATATTTTTATGATTTTTTTTTAAGAAAAAATCAAAGCATTGTATGAGGAGACAAGAATGTAATTTTTTTTGCAAAAATATTTTATAATCTTTTAATTGCAAAAATAGACAAATTATAAAATCTACAATCCTGTAAAGTAGAATCGTAAAGCAATCTCTTATAAATTGTTTTATGATTTCTTGCTATTTTTAGAAGATTATTGTTGACTTTTTCTCTTGGTCGGATTTGGGTCTCATCTTGGAGAGATAAGGTGTTTTTCTAGCTTTTAAAGTAGATTCAACCTATTTTTAGAGGTTTGACAATTTGATCATAAAAGCAGTACGATTTTTTCTGCTCTTATGCAGTTTTTGAGATAGTTTGAAACTTTTTTCCTTGAGCTTCTTTGTGAGCTCGAATTAGGGTTTCTTGAAAGTTATATCTTTGAAAAGACTTAGTCTTTTCTCTCTCCTTCTTAGTTTAAATTTCAGTTCTTGCTCATACACATTTTTGAGCTTGTGAACCTTTTGTACTCAGTTTCAGATTGACACTCTTTCAGTTTCAATAAAGAAGCATAGTTCTTCTTTCCATTTTTTTGGTCTAAATCTGGTAACAGTAGTTTGATGTAATTGTGTTTTCAAATTTGAAGCCTGAATGTCCTACTTTTATGAGTTTTTGCACAGAGTTTCATGTTTTCAGGTTGTATGTTGTATTTGATATCTTTGAATCTTCATATGAATTAATGATGAAATCATGTACCAATGAGATTGTGAGAATCATTGTGATAGAGGAATTGTTGTGAGTGGCAGAATCTGGTTTTTCAGAAGTAACAAGTTAATCACCAGTAGTTTTAAGTTTTACTTTCAAGATATCTTCCTTCTATTCCTTTTCCCTCAGAATATCTTAGAGTAAAATCAATCATTCAAGGAACCAGCTCACTCTAGAGATTCCTTCTTCTTTCAGATCACCCACATCTAAAGAAGGTTGCCATGTTTCAGTAGATTGCTGAATATTGCATTCAGCAGGGTGCAAATCTAATTGACAATAGTACCCACCAAAGAAATTCATGGGAGATGGAAAAAATATAATATTTCTATCTTGGGATACACCAAAATCATCTTCTTACATATTCCCTTACACTTGTCATAGGCATCTTCCGAATATAGGTGCCTAGAACCAAGAATAGGAACTTACAAGACAATAATTGTTGTCATATGTTTTCATAGAATCTCTTACACCTTATGACACTTGTAAGTTGTCATAGATGCTCTTACAAACTTATGACATGTGTCATAATAGCCCAACAATACATTTCCCAAAGATAGGAACCAAGATTCTCCACCTCACCTCATTTACTATTTACCAAGATTCCTTGAGTAGTAAAAGTAACTCTGTAACAAATTGTCGGTGAAACTTATTCATCCCTTATGGGTAATTACAAATTAAAAATAATAAATGGAATAAATACAATATTAGGATTTACAAGGTTAATGGCACTTTATCCCAAAATTCTCCCACTTGACATTATACATTGTAAATCAACCCATAGGAAATCTCAACAAGGGAATAAACATCCCTTAGCCAACCATGTACCATTGATTCTTCAACATGCTTTTGTGCTCCAACAAGATACTTGCAAAATTAACCATGAGAACCACCATCTCAAGCAATAAATACTCACATCATATTACCCATGATAGGACAAGGAATATGCCATGGTGAAACATATCAACTGTCACTGAAACCTGCACCAATCTATACATGAACACAAACATCAAATTCAAATGATAACAAAAGACTCTGAGTGACTGCCACACTCATACCAAAATTGGAATAGAAACCACAGAAAGTTTTTAGATCATCCAAAACTATCCATACCACAAACTAGCGTAAACAAACTATCATAGGTAGAACTTCATGCTATCAACATAGCAACCCAAATCTGCAAAAAATTCCTTGTATATCCACCATACTATAAAATAAGACTCCAAGGTAATAACACACATAGACATGAGATAAAAAACCTCTGAAGTAACTCATTGTAGTAAAATGTAACCAATCCAAGAGAGGTTCCCCTCTCATACAGAACACATATACCTTCTGGAACTCCCACTGCACAGGTAATGTCAAATCTAAAAACAAGATCACAAAATTAACAAGTTCTCCTATAGCACTTCACATAGAGGATGTGGCTAACTCCTCTATCATAGTGTCAAAGAAGAATACAATGATATGAAAAATACATCTCTCATTAACAATCCAAATAACTCTCCCAAGTCCTCCAAGCAATGAAGAAAGAGATCAAGGAGCTACCAAACTATTGCCAAAAAACAATGAAGTACAAACAACAGCTCATAACTCCATTCATGAACCTCAACTCCATAAACATAATAACCTTCAAGAAGAAGACAATATTCCCATTAAGAGAGAACCTGAAAATCAAACCATGTCCTTATACCACACTAACATGTTCCAAACTATGTAAAGTAAGATCTCCTTCAACACTCCCAAACTTAAAGGATATCAACATCTAACCATTCAGTTTATAATGAAACATGGCAAAACTTAGATGTAAACCTCTCATAGAAAGTAGATCAAACTTAGCCAAACATTCCCACAACATAAGGGAATATGCCCAAAGCCACTAACCATCTCCTATACCTCTCCTACCAAATCCCAAGTTTCAAGATTACAAGGAGAACAACAAAAATACATAAAATCATGCATCTACTTCTCAACAATCCCTCATAACTCAACTTTCAAGATTAATGCATAAGAGAAGACAAGATACATATAAACAATGCATCTAATAACCAGGCGGGAAACACCATTTGAGAATTTACCTACCGAGTAGACCAAGAGTGGGATACAAGATTGTCCTGTGCATACAACACCAAGCAATATAGGCTTTCAATAAAGACAACCTTCTCATTAGGTCTATGATGGACTCACATCCATTTCTAGGTGTAGGATCCTTGGTCTATACTGTTGAAGAACTTTTATAACAACCATTCCAACACATATCTCTGAACATAAGAAATATCCATCCTAACCCAAGTCTCTCTAGTATCCATGAGCACCCACTAATCAATCCATACCAACTTCAAATGCAACCTACAAAATCATGAAGCTCCAAGCAAATGATTAATACTCAAAACCAAAGAGAACTACATCCTCTCCAAAGGAAGAACAATAACACCTTTACGAAAGACTCTAAAGGTCCTCCATGAAACAAGATGTTAAAACCTCTTCAAATCACATGAAGATAACCATATCCTACCAAAGCTCCCATTGAACTGTGATACCGAGCTATACATGGCAACAAGATAAACATCAAACCATCACTGTCAAAAGCTCCCACTAAAACATGTAACCAAGCTATCCATGACATCATGATAACCATCTCCTAAATGAAGATAATTTGTGGCCTCAACACAATCAAAGAATCTATTGTAAATGACACAACTCCCAAAAGGTCAAGAAAACCATAATCTCCAAGCCAAGAAAATAGAACACACTGTAACTACAAAAACTCTCCCACTGAAAGTGATACAGAGTTGTATACATGGTATCATGACAAACATCATTACCAAAACTCCACTAAAAGTGAACAAAGCTTTTCATGCACCATAACTCATTGTTATAGATTTTAATGAATAAGTATATCAGGTACTCTAAACCATCCTTCTGTCTCACTGCAATAAACATACCAATGTAATCAAGGTGACCAACCAAATACAATCCTCGTCAAAAAATTTACAATATCTACACTCATGCAACATCTCAAAGGAGAAAAAACATGGTCAGTGCTCCAATCTCAAATAACTGAAAAATAGAATCAACCCCACATTAGTAACATACAAAATAGAAGTAACCAAGGAATAACACGTAGATTTCCAAGACTCAAACACTAGGATCAAGGGTAGACCTAATTTTCCAAACAAATCCACATAAGAGTATCCATAGATCATAAGAACCCATCAAACAGCCCTGCAAATCTATAATTGTTTCCATCCAGAAAACTCTAAGAGTATGAATATAATCTTTCCACAGATGTGCAAACCACATATTTCTATTAACATGTAAAACTTGCAAAACCATCTCTTTGTAAATATGAAATCACTTAAATATCCAAATTTTCACACTATACATGTCATCTGAAAGAATGAACTATCACAGATCTACAAATCCACAACTTTTTGCAATAGGAAAATTGTAAAACATACATATCCAAAATAATATGAATATGAAAAAGGAGGAACCAGGTTGTCCAAGAGTTTCCATATCACTAAAATACCAACTTCACAACCCACATGCAACCGGTGGAAAATCATCCAATTCTTTCATGTAACCAAGGGCTAAACCCATGAATCCAACATAAGCACTCCATACTATAGTCCAAAAAATAAATGTTCTTCCATGTAACTAGGGCACCAAAATCAACCACCCAACATGAAAACCCATTCACTTCACATGACCACAAGGTAAAGGAACATAACCACCATGCAAGAGGATACTCACATATTGCCAAACCGGAGCTCCGGATCACCACCACAAGATCAACTCCATGAAGATACATAACCTTGAGCCTCAAGAGCCCACTGTAGATCTCATTGAAAATATCCATTTGAGAGTTAGATACCATGGCTTCCAATCTCACAAATCTGCAAAACAATGTCAACATACAAAACATCCACTGCAGCCCAAAAACCTCCAACATTCTACAATTCCTTCCAATAGATTCACAAGCTTTACAAGCTAAATTCAAAAAAGAAGCAATACCCAGAACCAAATTACCATGAATCCATCGCATGCAAGCAACATGCAAGTCCATGCAAATACATGCAACTCACATGCAAACACATGCAAGCTCATGGAAGCAACATGCAAGTACATGCAACTCACATGCAAAAACATGCAAGCACATACGAGCACATGCAAGCCATGGAACAACCTTAAGCTCTGATACCAATTGTTGGAATAAATTAACAATCTCAAATCCAATTTTTAATCACCAAATCACCAAGATATGATACCAATTGGTGAGATACAAGGCTTTAACTACTACAATATAGAAATCTGAAAATTGTATGAAAATCTATAAATAACTTTTCTTAATCCTTGAGATACCATGAAGAGATTCAACTTCTTTATGATGCTAAAATCAGACACTCTAACATGCTTGATAAAACCACCTTAGATGAACTTATAACAGCAATAACATCACCATAAGATAGCATCAACAAAGAGGCACAAATCAACAACATAAGAATACAAGATTTCACAACACAAGGCAGCAATGGAACAAAAGAATAAACACATAACACAGTGTTTTCATGGAGAAACCCTTGCGGGGAAAAACTCCACCAAGAAGAGAGGCCCAAGTTGTATTATCTTCAAAACAAGATTAAAATACATTCACTTCCAATCTCCTCTTGAGTCTTCAATCCTGCAGCACCCTGTTACTCTTGTTACACTCTCAAACTTCACTCTCAAGTCTCATATTTATACAAAATGAGTATCCACCAAAGAAATTCATGGGAGATGGAAAAAATCCAATATTTCTATCTTGGGATACACCAAAATCATCTTCTTAAATATTCCCTTACACTTTTCATAGGCATCTTCCCAATATAGGCGCCTAGAACCAAGAATAGGAACTTACAAGACAATAATTGTTGTCATATGTTGTCATAGAATCTTTTACACCTTATGACACTTGTAAGTTGTCATAGATGCTCTTACAAACTTATCACATGTGTCATAACAGCCCAAAAATACATTTCCCAAAGATAGGCACCAAGATTCTCCACCTCACCTCATTTACTATTTACCAAGATTCCTTGAGCAGTAAAAGTAACTTTGTAACAAACTGTCCATGAAACTTATTCATCCCTTATGGGTAGTTAGAAATTAAAAATAATAAATGGAATAAATACAATATTAGGATTTACAAGGTTAATGGCACCTTATCCTAACAATAGAATTGAATTTCACCACTTGTGTATGTATGGTAGTTTTGAAGTGATATGAAAAGGCATTAATTTTTACCACATTTACACCTTATATAAGACTTTCAAAAGTGGTAAAAAATCTCACGCATACATGTAACTTCGAACACAAGGGTGGAATAAACTTGGAAAAATAACGATGAGATTTTTCACTACTGATAATAGATAATAGAGATATAAGGAAAGAGACATGAATATTCCCTTAGATTGACTCTTCGTGGAAACCATATATTCCTAATATCCCCAAGAATGGAAAACAAGTTTAGGATAACAATATTTTCCATAGGTCTTGTCCATTATTGAAGAATAATAATAATTCTTCAAAAGTTCTCTCAATCTGCTTTGACTATGAAGGTTTGAATTTTTATTCTATTGAAATCAAAGTCCAATTTATTTAAGTTTGTTCTAAGGTTAATCAAAAGTTTTTTATTGCAGAGGATTATAGTGGTTTATGTAGATATGTATTGTGGAAAATTCAAGTAGAATGTCTTGAAGGCCACTACAAATATAGACGGTATGTAGTTCCATGTTCAAACATACAATTCCTAAGATATGTTAGAGAATTCCAATGTTGAATGAATATAATTTCTATGATATACATTTTACAAGTGTTGACTCTATACAAGTGGATAGCTCTAAGAACATTGTATCTGTCACTAATGAAGAAAATCTTGTGGAAATAGCCAAGAAACTAAGAAAGTCCAAAAATAATGTAGCACTTTTGATTGCTAAATTTGTGGCCTAAGAAACGGGGAGGTATAAAACACTCATCTTGCCTATTTTATCTCAATAATGGAGATGTCATAGATTTCAGTTTTTCTTGGAGTGTGCTACAATGTAATCTATAATTTGGAAAAACTAGAAATAAAAATAGTAACTCCCTTATCAAACTACCAAAAGTGATATACCTTCCCATAAGTCTTACAAACTTTCTCCAGGCCCTCTCTTTGTATTGGCCTTGAAATTCTTGGCATGAATATTGTTGCACTCTTTAATTCATATTAATGAGAATACCATGATTTTTTCTCATCAGGTAGAGTCAAAAAAAATTTCTCAAATACCATGTACACAAATTTTATAAACCTATCAACAAGTGTCATACTTTTCTCCCTGCTTTGCTTTCCCACTTTGCTAGTTTGAATTACCTACATGCATGGTGGGATCCACCTTGGGGTTCCCCCTCCCCTATCCCCTTCTAGTCATGTGCTAGCCTTAGCACATGCACCACCACCTTCCTTAAAGGACACTACCATTCTTGTTGCTGAAGAAGTTCCCATGATTCATGTCCTTCTCAAATCCAAGGGTTGGAAGAATGTGTTGCTCAACTCCTCCCAAAGTCTAGTAGTAGATAAGTCTTTCCCTCAATTGGAAGTGGTGAACTCCATCTTTGGCACTGAAATCTCACTCTCGAATTTCACCAGTGATAGAATTGTTTCTCCCATGGAGAACTCAGTTGTGGGAATTTTTTTTTTCCACCCTACCGTTAATATGATTAGAAGATGGTCAGTGGCTAAATGGCATCTTAAGGGCAGTGTTGAAGTTTGTGCTATAGTTGGATGACTATTCCTATTTAAATTCATAGCTCTTGAAGATTTTCTCTCTATCCTATCTTTGGGCCCTTGGGTCTATGGGAAAAATATACTTTCTCTCTGCCATTGGAAGCCTATTTTTGACCTTGTTGTGGGCCTCAACAAACCTACTCTTGTTTGGGTTCATCTGTTGAGGCTACTATTGGAATACTAGGATGAATCAACATTTCAATATATTTGGAATTTGATGGGCCACTTCATTACTTCATATATCATCACCAAAATGAAGTCCAAGTTAGTTTTTCTCAATTTTGTGTCAATATTGATATTAACAAGACTTTACCCAACTTAGTGACTTTGAGCTCTAAATTTGGCTCTTGGAACCAACAAGTATGTTATAAAAAATTTATGGTTTATTGTAAAAAATGTTCCAAACCTAGGCACCTTATTTCTGATTGTAAATCCATTGTAACAATAAAACCTATTACAAGAGATCCCCAAGTGGAAGAAATCACAAAAAACTACCCATTCAAGTTTGAGATTCTGAAAATCATTGATTCCTCGGCTAAATCTAGTCCTTCTAAAGACCCTATCACAAACTTGGTTATGAAATCATCTGAAAACCCTATGTAAATTAAGTCTCCATGAACTATTATCCCAAGTGAACCAATGGCTATTAGTGATTTGAAGGTGGAAGTTCTGGGAGATCAACCTAATCCCCTAGCCACCCATGACCTGAATAAAGAATTGGAAGAAGGAGAAATACCTAGAGTTGTATTAGATGGGAATGGATCTGAATCCAGAGTGACAAATACAATTTTCTAGTTGCACAAGCAAACCAATGAACAGGATGGATGGTCAACCCCAAAGAAGGGGAAAAAAGGAAGGAAGATGTTGGTGTGGATACTAAATTAGGTAGGCCCAACCAACAACAAAATATAAATAGAGAAAAAACCAAAGAGATAGTTATTGGAAAGTAGAGGATGTTGGAAGCATCCTCAAAGAAGATATCACAATGAAAGTATTTTCTTGGAATATAAGAGGGATAAATAGCCCCCATAAATAGTTGGCCCTAAAGAATTATGTTTGGGAGCACAAGCTAGATGTACTAGTATTACAAGAAGTTAAAATGAAAAAGAAAATTTTGAACTCATTGCTAAAAACATTTGGTTGAATGCTCACTTCTCATTTAGTGATGTGGATGGGGCTTCAGGAGGACTAGCAATAATTTTGAACCCTAATAGACTAAGGGGTAATGAACTATTTCAAAATAAGAATAGTTTGGGAGTCCATTTCACTCACTCTAGGTCTTCTTGGATTCTGATCAATATTTATGCCCCCAGTGTTAGGAATGATAGGAAAGCTCTTTGGCCTAAAAACACTGATTGGATCCTAAAAAATAATGAGGATTGTTGGTTAGTGTTGGGAGACTTCAACTATCCTTTATATCCTTATGAAAAGTGTGGGGACCTTATGGACTATTCTAATAGTATGGCTAACTTGGAAGATCTATTAAGTGCTACAAGGTTGGTGGATATAGACTTACATGGCCAAAACTTCACATGGAACAATAGGAGAATGGGGGATAACCTAATCTAGGTTAGACTTGACAAATTTCTCTTCTCCCCTAACTGGGATGCTTTACTTAACTCTAATTTTTGGCCGCTTCCCCAAACTGTCTCAAACCATAATCCCCTATTGCTTATCATGAATGATCACTCTGTTGTTGGTCCCTTTCCATTCTAGTTTGAGATAATGTGAAACTCTCACTTAAAATTTAGAAATAAAATTGTTGAAAACTAGAATGTCTCTATCCATGGATCCCCCATGTTTAGGTTCTTTGATAAACTCAATTATATAAAAAAATGGTAAAAGGTTGGAATAAGTGGGTATTTGAGGATGTTTCCCATTAGAAACATGTGCTATCTAATAAAATTAAGGTGAATCAAACAAGGATGGAGGAAGGGGGTGTCAATGAGTAGACCTATCAATAGGAGAAATATTATCGCATGAAATGGGACAAAGTTTTAAAAAAAAAAGAAATATTCTAAGAAAAAAACATAGAATTCAATTGTTGAAAGAAGGAGACCACAACACTTCCTTCTTCCATATCTCAACCCTCAAGCATAGAAAAAGGAATCAAATAAAAATTTTGAAAGTTGATTTGGGATTAGAAGCCACTACTCTAACCCAAATTGGTCAATTAGCCTCTAGATATTTCCAACATGCCTTATTTATACCTATGGGGGATCCTAACTCTATTGCAGATGAATTGTTACTGGAATCCATCCTACTTCTCTAAATAATTTGGATAATGATGATATCATTAGTTTTTTCACTCCTGAGAAAGTCATACTGGTTGTGTTTAGCATGGATTCCTTTAAGGCCCCTGGACTGGATGACTTTCCTCCAACTATCTTTCAACAATATTGGGAAATTGTGGGAGAGGACTTATTTCATGTTTCCAAAGACTTTTTCAAGTCTAGAATGTTGGAAAATGTTCCTCAACTTGCTAGATTGAACCTCTGTTAATGACTTGGCAGATTTCCCTTTTGTTGGTCTTCATTATCAGCCTATCACCCAAATCTTGAACCTTGAAACCTAAGTCACGGGGTTTTGAAAGATTATAACTAGGTGACAGTGTGTTGGTCATGGGATCACTGCAATTCCTAACATTGGAACCTTAGTCATAGAGTTAGGAAGTTTTGTAGCTTCCCAACTAGCCAATATCCTTTGTTGTCATGACAATAGGGAATTTCCTAACCTTCAGTAGAGGTTGTGAAGTTTGGGTTTCTTCTAACCTGGCGACAATGCTATCGGCTTATCACGGGTTTTGGGAAAATCCTAACCTCCGTCTAAAGGTTCTCAATTCAGGTTTCTTCCAGTTGGGTGACTCCTTTGCTTGTTTTCGTGGATTTATGGAAATCCCTAACCTCTGGCTGGAGGTTGTGAAGTTTTTGTTTTCTCTAGTTAAGCGACAAGTTGATGGTTGGTGGGACCGATTTGTGTGGATGGTGATGTCAGCATACAACGGTGACATGGATGTTGTGTGGATGGTGGCAACCACATGAAACAACCAATAAGCTGATGAGATGGTCAAAGGTGATGGACGAGTGATGTGTTGACATGTGACATGATTTCATTTGTTGATTTTACATTGTTGTTGTAAATCAACAATCATTGACTAAACACTTCATTTTTGGTTAGTGATATACTTGCATTTATTGCAAGATCTGATTTAGGGTTTGATAGAGTTCAAATAAGGAAATATTTGTTGTAACCAGATTTATTATTGGGTGACTCAATGTGTGTTGCATGGCGGTGTGTGTAACCTGAGACGATGGATGCTTGTTGGTGAAGTAATAAGGAAAACCTAATTATGGTTGGGGGTTGTTGTGTTCGGTATGCTTACAAGCATTGTATCATAGTGAGGTCAACCAAAGGGATTGTATTGTTGTTGTGATTTAACATCTAAGAGTGAAGTCTGTAACTTTGTATGTAATCTATTTACTATAATACAAAGTGACTTTACTTGGTGTGTGGGTTTTTTCTCCTGTAAGGGTTTTCCCACATATATCTAGTGCTATCTTTGTGTGTGATAATTTTTTGTCTCTCCTTTTGTTCTATGAATGTGCATCTCAATGTATGTAACTATTAAAATGAATGTTTTTTCACTTCTCTCTTGAGGATTTTGGAATGAGGAAGGCATTTCTGTAGCATCACTTTCCTTACAAGTGGTATCAGAGCCTAGCCGGTTGTGTTATCCTTGTGAGTAGGACTGGCCTTTTTTGCTAATCATGTTTTCAATGGGAGTCTTGCAGAAGAAGAACTATCTGTCTTGTTTATAGTTTGAGATGGAAAGTACATCAGGTAGAGTAGAAATTGAAAAGTTCAATGGCAAAAATTTTGAGTTGTGGAAACTCAAAATGGAAGACTTATTGGTGGATAGAGACCTCTGGATTGTTGTGTCTAGAACTATGCCACAAAGTATGAAGCAAGAAGATTGGGACCTCTCAGATAGAAAATATAGAGGGCTGATAAGACTTTTTCTGGTCAATTCTTTACTATTGAACATCCATGAGGAGAAGACTACAACTTCATTATGGAAGAAACTTGGTGAAATTTATCAGGGAAAGTCTCTAGTGAATAATTTATTCCCAAGGAAGAAGTTGTACTCCTTGAATATGGAAGAAGGTGCATCTGTAGTAGACCATCTAAATTCATTTAATATGATTGTTGCACAATTGGAATTTGTGGGTGTGAAAATAGAGGAGAATCATTTTATGCTTATGTTATGTTTCTTACTCGACACTTAGGACCATCTAGTAATGGCTATTGGAAGTACAACAACTACTTTCAAGATGGAAGATGTGTTTGCCTCACTGTTGTTAGAAGAAATGTAGAGGACATCTTCTAAGATGGACAAGGAGGCTCTTATTGTTCGGGGTAGATCAAAGGAGAGAGGAAAGAAGAAATAAAAGAAGTCTAAATCCAAATCTGAAGGGAGATCAAAGTCTCCTGGTAAAAATTCCAAGGTGAAATGCTAGAACTATGGGAAGATTGGTTATATCCAAAAGGATTGTAAGAAGGAGAAAAAGAAGAAGAAGAATAACCCTTAAGACAATGACTCTTCTCAGAGTGATGCAAATGCCTTCATTGCAACCTTGGTGACTTAGGCATCTGATGATGTCTGGCTAATTGATTCAGGTGCATCTTTTCACATGACATCTCACAGAGATTAATTCACTAAGTATGAAAAGTATGTTGGTGGAAATGTGTACCTGGCAAGTGATTCAGCTCTGGAAATTATTGGTCATGGAAGAGTTAGAATCCAATTCCCCGATGGAAGAATCAAAGGGATTGATGGTGTACTACACATACTAGGTTTGGCTCATAACTTGCTTTCTTTCAATAAGTTGAATGATGTTGGTGTGAAAATTTCTTTCTCGAGTGGAGGTTGTAAGATGACTAGAGGCACAATGGTGTTGGCTAAGGGTGCACACATAGGCACTCTATACAAGTCGTATGCACATCCTGTTCAATGTAACATCTTTGTAAAGTCAAGAAAATTTGCTCATGTAGAGAAGGAGAATGAAGCTCCTCTAGCTGCAAATTCCTTGAAGGTGAAACTCCTAGAAGAGAAGACCATGTTGTCGCATCATAGACTTAGTCACATAGGAGAGAAAGGCTTAAAAGCCTTGAAAAATAAAAATATTGTTGAAGGGCTTGTTGATTGCAACCTTGAGTTTTATTTTTGCGAACATTGTATTTATGGAAAGCAACATCGTGTTTCATTTCATTCGAGTCCTCATAAATATTCTAGTATATTGGATTATGTTCATTCTAATGTATTTGGTCCAATGAATGTACATTCCTTATTGAAGTCTAGATATTATGTTTCCTTTATTGATAACTATTCAAGAAGGGAATTTGTGTACTTTCTTAAGAGTAAATCAAAATTGTTCAATTAGTTTAAAGAGTTTAAAAACTTGGTAGAAAATTAGACTAGAAGGAAAATTAAATGCTTGAGGATGAATAATGGCAGTGAGTTCTGTTCTGCAGATTTTGAAAGGTATTGCAAAGACCATGGGATTAAAAGGCATAAAACTATTCCTTATACTCCACAATAGAATGGAGTTGTTGAAAGGTTAAACAGGACACTAATGGAAAGAGCAAGAAGTATGCTGAGGAGTGCTGGTCTGGAGTAGAAGTTCTGGGTTGAGGATATGGCTACAACATGTTACTTGATAAATCATTAACCTTGTTCAACTCTTGTTGAAAAGACACCTTTCGAAGCATGGTTTGGTAAGAATCCATCTATGAGACATATTGGTGTCTTTGGCTGTGAGGCATATGCATATGTACCGAATGAGAAAAGATCAAAGTTGGAGAAAAAGGTTGTTAAATGTATCTTCATTGGCTATGGAATTGGTGTGAAAGGATACAAGCTTTGGAATCTTGTTACTAAGAAGGTTTTGTACACAGAAGTGTAATCTTTCATGAGTTGAAGCCTTCAATAGCTGGTCAACAGTTAGAGATAGATAAAAAGGAAAAGAAGAATGATGTAGTTGAAATTCCTCAAACTCTAGATAAAGAGGAACTACAAAGTGTACCTGAAACTAAGGAGAGTTCTTGCAACTTTGAGAGTTCTAAAGAAGAAGAACCACAACCTCAGCCTCAGCTTGTGAGGAGGTCTACATGTGAAAAGTGTCAACCTGATAGGTATGGATTTTCTATGTTCGATTCGAATTGTGCCTATCCTTTGATTAGTAGCATTGATGAGCCTAGGAATGTGAAAGAGGCAATTAATATGTCTGATTCAATTTCCTGGTTGGAAGCCATGAATGAAGAAATGGCATCATTGAAGAAGAATGAAACCTAGGATTTGGTACCTTTGCTTGAAGGGTGAAATCCTATTGGCTGTAAATGGATATTTAAGAAGACTAGTCTAGATGGTAGTGTTGAAAATTGTAAAGCTTAGTTGGTTGTGAAAGGTTATTCCCAAGTGGAGGGAATTGATTATAGAGAAATATTTTCTCTTGTAGCTAAGTTGACATCTATCAGATTTATTTTGTCACTTGCATCCACGTATGACTTAGAGATTGAGCAGATGGATGTGAAGATAGTGTTTCTTCATGGAGAGATGGAAGAAGAAATTTAGATGTCCCATCTTGAGAACTTCGTTGAAAAAGGTAAAGAAATCTTTGTATGGTTTGAAGCAATCACCTAGAATGTGGTACCAAAATTTTGACACCTTTGTGTTGTCATTGGGATTTTTGAGATCAAAATTTGATCATTGAGTATATTAAAAAACTAAAAAATGATCGTGTGCTTATTATTACCTTGTATGTGGATGATATGTTGTTCATAGGAAATAGTAAGACTATGATTTCTAATCTTAAGTCTCAATTGTCTACGAAGTTTGAAATGAAAGATATTGGCACAGCAAGGTATATTTTGGGGATGGAAATAAAAGGGGATAGATGAAGTAGAAAGCTTTGGGTCAGCTAGAGTAAGTATATCAATACTGTCCTAGACAGATTTGGAATGACCGATTGCAAGCAACTAGTTTTTCTAGTGTTGCAAGGAACGAAGCTATCTGTTGAAGACTATCTGAAGTCTTCTACCAAGATGGAGGACATGACCAGGGTTTCGTATGCAAGTTTTTTTGGTAGTTTAATGTACGCTATGGTCTATATTAGGCCAGACATTTCCCAAGCAGTGAGAGTTCTTAGTCAGTTTATGGCTAACCTAGGAAGGTCACAATGAGATGTTGTGAAGAGGGTTTTCAAATATTTGAAAGGTACCTCAGAGTTTTCTTTGTGTTATCATGGCAACTCGGTTGGATCACAAAGATCTCTTAGCATTCATGGATATGTAGATTATGATTGGGAAGGGGAAATTGACAATAGAAGATCCACCAGTGGATACATTTTCATGTTATTTGGTGGAGCAATGAGTTGGATGAGCAAGCGACAAGCTATAGTTTCTTTATCTACTACTGAGGTAGAATATATGGCAGCAACATATGCCTACAAGAAGTCATTTGGCTTAGGTGTTTATGTTTAGATATCAGATTTAATGCAGGGCAGATTATGATTTGCTGTGACAGTCAGAGTGCTATTTATTTGGCAAAAAATCCCTCTTTCCATGTCAGGATGAAGGACATTGATGTACAGTATCATTTCATTCGTGATATGGTGGAGGATGGAAAGGCTAATCTAGAAAAGTTGGATACTCTAGAGAATTTCACTAATGCATTGACAAATCTCATGAGCATAGACAAGTACAAATGGTGTGTTAGTTCAATGGGTCTTGGGGCCTATTACCTTCATTAAGTTCAAGTTTGGAGGAATCTAGTAAGTCTTCATCAAGTGGGAGCTTGTTGAAAAATGTGCCTCAACTTTTTGGCTTGAACCTTTGTTAAAGACTTGGCAGATTTCCCTTTTGTTGGTCTTCATTGTCGACCTATTGCCCAAATCTTGAACCTTGAAATCTAAGTCATAGGTTTCTAAACTATTGTAACCAGGAAATAGTGTGTTGGTTGCAGGATCGCTACAGTTCCTAACCTTGAAACCTTATTCATGGAGTTAGGAAGTTTTGTAACCTCTCGACTGGACGATCTCCTTTTTTGTCGTGGCAATAGAGAATTTCCTAACCTTCAGTAGAGGTTGTGAAGTTTTGGTTTTTCTTGACCTGGCGACAACACTATTGGTTTGGCATGGGTTTTTGGAAAATCCTAACCCCCATCTAAATGTTCTCAATTTCAGGTTTCTTCCAACTAGGTGACTCCTTTGCTCGTTGTCACAGATTTCTGGAAATTCCTAACCTCCAACTGGAGGTTGTGAGGTTTTTGTTTTCTCTAGTTGAGTGACAAGCCGATGGTTGGTGGGACCAATTTGCATGGATGTTGCATGGATGGTGGGGACCACATGGAATAGCCAACAAGGTGATGTGATGATCAACAGTGATGGGCGAGTGATGTGTCAACACATGGCATGATTTCATTTGTTGATTTTACATTACTGTTGTAAATCAACAATAATTGACCAAAAGCTTCATTTTTGGTTAGCGATATACTTGCATTTATTGCAGGATCTAATTCGGGGGTTGACAAAGTTCAAATAAGGAAATATTTGTTGTAACCAAATTTATTGTTGGGAGGCTCGATGCATGTTGCATGGTGGTGTGTGTAACCCAAGACAATGGATGCTTGTCAGTGAAGTAATAATGAAAACCTAATTGTGGTTGGGGGTTGTTGTGTTCGATATGCTTATGAGCATTGTATCACAGTGAGGTTGACCAAGGGGATTGTATTGCTGTTGTAAGTTAACATTTGAGAGTGAAGTCTGTAACTCTGTATGTAATATGTTTACTATAATACAAAGTGACTTTACTTGGTGTGTGGGTTTTTTCTCCTGTAAGAGTTTTCCCACGTATATCTGGTGTTATCTCTATGTGTGATAAGTTTTTGTCTCTCCTTTTGTTCTCTGAATGTGCATCTCAATGTATGTAAATGTTAAAATAAAAAAAAATTGCACTTCTCTCCTGAGAATTTTGGAAATAGGAAGGCATTTCCGCACCATCGCTTTCCTTAGATGGAAAAATTCTAAAATAGTTGAACCATACCTTTCTATCCCTCATTCCTAAAAATAAAGACCCCCAAACAATGGCTATCTTTAGACCCATCATCCTATGTAATACCATCTATAAGATCTCCAAAATTTTAGTTAACCGCCTAAAACCCTTTTTGGATAAAATGACTAACCCATGCCAACAATATTTTTTTACAAGTCACCATATTATGGATGCTACAATTACCACTCATGAAAGCATGCACTCCATGGACATAAGTAATTGTGTTGGTATGGCTTTCAAGCTTGACATTTCCAAAACTTATGACAAATTTCTATGGAGTTTTCTTCTTAAAGTGTTAACTAAATTTGGTTTCATCATAAGGTGGTGAATCTCATTTCTGAATGCATATCTACTGTGAAGTACTTTGTTTTGGTCAATGGGGTTCCTTGTGGTGTCTTCAAGGCTAGTTTATGAATAAGACATGGTGATCCCATTTTTCCATATCTATTTATAATGGTTGATGATGTCTAAGTAGGAATGTTTCAAGGATGCTTACTAATGGGTCTATTATGGGTGGTAAGCCTACCACCTCCCTCAAACCATTTTCTATAAAAAAAATTGGATGATACCATCCTCTTTGGGAAAGATTTTGTGGTGGAATCAAGGAAATGGAAGAATTTTCTAAACAATTATGCTTCTAGTTTGGGCCAATATATAAATTACAACAAGAGCATGATTTACTTCTTTAACAACACATAATCTCTATAGGATAGGGTGACTATTGTTCTGGGTTGTAAGATTGCTTCCCTCCCTTCCATGTACCTTAGTCTCCCTCTCACTATTAAAGAAGTCATGCCTAGATTTTGGAACTTTTTCCATGAAAAAATTCTAAGAAAATTGGTTGGGTGGAAAGGCACTACCCTCAGCCATGTTGGTAAGCTGCAACTCCTTGTTGCTACTCTTCAAGGGATTCTAGTTTATTTTATTTCCATTTTCAAAATCCCTAGATATATTGCTAAGAAATTTGAAATAATTCAAAGGAATTTTCTTTGGTTTGGTATGGAGGAAAAAAAGAACTTTTCTTTGATAAGTTGGGATATGGTTTGTCTCCCTAAATCTAGTGAGGGGCTTGGCATAAGAAAAATTCAACATACCAATAAAGCTCTGCTTGCGAAGGTTGAATGGGACCAGCTAAGGAATATAAAATAATGGTATTTGTTTCTAAATGTGAAGTATCTAAAACACTATCCCTTGATTAGGTTCCTCTCAAATGACCATCCTAGTGACTCCTTGATTTGGAAAAATATATATAGGATTAAAATATTGCTACAATATGGGTTGAGATGGAAGTTGGGAAATGGTAGAAAAATTAGATTTTGGGAGGATCTTTGGTTGCTTAAAGTTCCTCTTTCCCAATTTTACTTCAAGAATTTTATGGTTCATGCTATGATGTTCTTCGGTAGGAATGTGAGAGACTACTTGTGTGGGCTACATGGCTTTATGAAATGGAAAATGTTGGAGATGTGATATCCTCTTTCCCTAGAGTTAAGGCATCAAGCTAGGACTATATAGGACATTCTCTCACTAAATAGAATACCCATATTTAACCTAGAGGATGAATTCTATTAGACAATGGAAAGCAAGGGAAATATTTCAATCAAAATTGCCTACAATTTTCTATCAATGCAAGGAATTTAGAATAGTATATGGAAACAGGTCAAAAAGAGATAGCTTACACTGATTTTTTTCTTTCTAGTGGAAAATAACTCACAAAAAAACCCTCACTAAAGATAACCTAAGGAAAATGGGATTTCAAATCCTAAATATATGTATGCTATGTAAGAACAATGATGAGTATGTCCCTTATCTGTTACTCCATTGTCTGTTTGCTTATACTAAATTCTGGGAGTTGGCCTTTTGAAGATTGGGTATTAATTGGACTATGAATGGTGACTTCAAAAGTTTTTTTGATAACTGGATCAGTCCCTATCACCACCATCTTGTTCCTAAATAAATTTGGTGATAGGTTCCTCCCATTCTATGTTGGTGTTTATGGAAATAAAGAAAAAATCGGATCTTCAGAACTCTGGAAAAAATCCCAAAGGAGGTTTTTAGTATTAACCCCAAACTTATTAATGATAATGTTTTTTTATATGTTTGGAAACCCCTAGATAGACCTCCCTCTATTTGGGAGACCAACATGGCCAAATCCTAGAATAAGAACTTGGAGCTCGGATCCTTCAACAACTCAAAAGATTTGACTATGCTTAGTAAGGTTTGGAAATGTCATGTCCCCAAAATTGCAACACTAAAATATAAAGCATTGAAATACAAATAAATAAATAACAATATATATATTAAATATATATATATATATAACCAATGTAAAAAATTATATATCTATTAAATAAGAAAGCATAATATAAAAGCATAAAATAATATATATAAAACAAAGATTATCAAGAAGTAAAAAGGCATCGATTATTTTTGTATGGTCATGCCTTTTACCCACCATGGGGATATAAAGAAGGAAATAATAAAATTTGAATGGGGGAGGCAGCAAGAATTAGGAAATATTAAAATAGAACAAACCAACTACAACAACGATTACCATAATGACCACGAAAGGATAAGACAAAGTCAAGCAATAAAATGCAGTGATAGAAATATTATCACAGATAGTGATCATTAAAAATAGCAATCTTTAGTTATTAAAGTAGACATCGACTAGGGTTGAATAGTCATGTCTTGTCTTCCCTGTTGATAAAAAAGGAGATATAATTAGGAAATAAGAAATGGGGATCAAAGGTGTGTAGAAGATAGTAGATTGGGAATAAAAAGGGATAAGATCAAACATATACCAGCATAAGTCTAAGTGTAACAGAAGACATATATATATATATGTAGACTTGAAAGAAAGAAAGAGTGTGGACTTAGAGTAGGATTATTTTGAAGGCAGATTGATGATAAATCAGTAAGAGAAGATTGATTTTGGGGAGAATTTATGAAGGGGAAAAATAGAGATAGTAGAAAGAAAATCATAATAAAGGAAATGAAAAGTGAAGGCCATTGAATTAGGGAGGAGGATAATAAGCTTTAAGCACACATATAATAGTGAATAAGGATAGAAATAGATACATTATCTAAATATAATAGTAGAGATCATCAAATAAGTACAAATAAAAATAAAAATACAAATATATAGATTAGGCAATAATGATGCTTACAACAATTATTAATCATTATTCAATTGAAACTAATCTATTGGTTTCTCTTTAAGAAAAAATTATGAGTATTGAGAATAGATTGTTCAAGGGGAGGAGCATACAAATCAAGAAGAGAAAGAGACTTAGACCCATGTATCACAATAGGTTGCTATTATCAAATACATCACTATAACTAGCTGTATTTTTTGTAGATCATTTCTTACATATGTACGCACATTACCTATATGATAATAAGAATATTTAATGAATGATTTCTTGTGATAGAATATATGATGTGCTTGATTCTCTAGAACCCATCCTATGGAAGGGCCTAAGGTGCCAGTGGTAGGGGCCAAAAGCTCAGTAATGACCTTCATCCAACTCCTCACAAAGGTAGGGCCTGAGCTATAGTGGTTAGAGCCAAAAGAGCCCATTTGTCATCTCCACCTAATCCCATAGGTTGGAAAGTGTCTTTCAGGATTCATGGCATTGATGGGGAAAGAAGGTACAAGTTTCTAAGGGGAGAGTTGTGGTATACAACCTCTTAGGCTTGGCATATGGCTTTGGGCGGACCCATCATGTCCCTTCTCCCAAACTTGTTTGTATTGATTGATAATCTATGGATGCGATGAAATTGTCTAACCCTAACAAGCATGTATGCATATTTGCATAAGTTTTTCATGTGGTGAAATTTAGTATTTGAATCCAAGAGATATTTATTTAATGAGGTGAAACCCTAACCATAGTTTTTTGCAATTTGTGATCAATAGGAAAATTTTAGGGAAAATCAAGATATGGGAAATTTCAGTGGTATCAAAGCATCTTTCTTGCCATCCTGTGTATGATTCATGTATTATGTATATTATTGATGCTTCCTATGTATGTGCATTCAAGTGTATACCTCGTGGCATATGTGTATTCAAGTGTATTCAAGTGTATACCTTGTGACTTATGTGTATTCAATTTTATTCAAGTGTATACCTTGCGACTTATGTGTATTTGAGTGTATTCAAATGAATTCAAGTGTATACCTTGTGACTTATGTGTATTTGAGTGTATTCAAGTGTATACCTTGTGACCTAAGTGTATTCAAGTGTATTCAAGTGCATAATTTATGGTGTATGAGTATTCAAGTGTATACTTTGTGGCTTATGTGTATTCAAGTGTATACCTTGTAGCTTATGTGTATTTGAGTGTATTCAAGTGTATACCTTGTGTCTTATGTGTATTTGAGTGTATTCCTTGTGACTTGTGAGTATTCAAGTGCATACTATGTGGCTTATGTGTATTCAAGTGTATACTTTGTGACTTACATGTATTCAAGTATATGCTTTGCAAACTACATGATTCGTGACTTGTGTGCACTCATGTGTATATGTGTATTCATGCAACTTATGTATTTAAGTGTATACTTTACAAATTGTACATGTATTCATATGTATGCTTTGTGACTTCATGATTCTTGTATACTCTATGTATTACATGTATTTGTGCCTCACATTTATACTTTATGTATCATATGTATCAATGTGTTACTTCATGTATCTTTAATAAGATGTGTTCTTATAATTACTTTATACTTGAAAACTATGAAAATGCTAAAAATGTCATTTTTCAAGTTGCTTAAGCTAGTTGGTTGTTTGCTTGAGCTACTTAGTTGCGTGTTGAGCTACATGCCTATTTTCTTGAGTTGGTTGCTTGCATGCTTAAGCTACTTTCCTATTTGCTTGAGTTGGTTGCTTGTGTGCTTGACCTACTTGCTTGAATATTTGAGCCAGTTGTTTACTTGCTTGAGCTAGTTGCTTGCGTGCTTGAGCTACCTGCTTGCCTACTTGAGCTAGTTGCTTGTATGGTTGAGCTACCTTCTTGTGTGGTTGAGGTTCCTATGTTGCTACTTCACCTACTTGTTTTCTTGATTTATTTTTTGGATTGTCTTATTGTCCGCATATGTGCCAAATCAACGTGGTGTTAGCAGTTGAAAAGTAAAATTCCAAATCAACTAAGTCATGCCAGCTTTGAATGGTTCAATTTATTTAGAAAAATAATACTTTAGACTTAGTGAACACCTATTTCATTTAATTTTAACTTATTGTAATTACTTTTATTCCTACACTACAATTTTATTATGTATTTAAAGGGAAATGCATGTAACCTACAAACTAGTGTATTCACTTCTATATTTAACATCTTGAGAAGATCATTCATCACCATTAAACCTTGAGGTAAATTGTTATGATTCAATAAATAAAATACACTTCCCAGATACTTAGTACCTAACATATAGCCTCCAATTGAATTAAAATATGGAATATGGAATTGGATAATAAGGTAAAACTATAAATTTAAAGCTAAACTCTTTTACATCCTTTAGTTTTTCAATCACATAAATTTATATTTAAATATGGGAGTGACAGATACTTGACCAAAAAACTATAAGCTCCTCATTAGAAACAAACTTGCCTCAAACCTTGTTTTAATGTTTACACAAATGAAACATACTTTATCTAAACATCTAAGTCCTTTATACAAATGCAAAAGTAATTTGGCATGAGGGAGTGGATCTCAATATTCACAACATTTCCATCATGCCTTTATATTTCAATGAAAGGAAATAAAATTTTTGTATCATTTCCTGGGGTCCTTGAGGTAATGAAATAAGAGAAAAAATTTCTTAAGTAACAAATCTTTCCAATCTCCAAAAAACTTGGTTTTGCCATTGAGAGATATTAAGAAATAACAGTACATAAGACAATAAATTGCTCTTGGACCATAGAGGATGGAATTAACCTTATCAAAGAATACTAACAGTTACTCCCAAGGACATAGGGTCAAACATAACCAAAACAACCATCACTTGGTTTAGAATTTCTAATTCCTATAACTAAAGCTAATATGGTATGATTGCTTGAGGACAAGCAATCATGGGAAGGGTGGCCTGTCATGTCCCCAAAATTGAAACACTAAAATATAAAGCATGAAAATAAAAATAAATAAATAACAATATAAATATTAAATATATATATATAACCAATGTAAAAAGTTATATATCTATTAAATAGGAAAGCATAATATAAAATAATATATATAAAACAACCATTATCAAGAAGTAAAAAGGCATCGATTGTTTTTGTATGGTCATGCCTTTTCCCCACCATAGGGATATAAAGAGGGAAATAATAAAATTTGAATGGGGGAGGTAGCAAGATTAGGAAATATTAAAAGAACAAAAACCACCTACAATAGTGATTCCCATAATGGCCATGAAAGGATAAGATAATAACAAGCAATAAAAGACGACGATAGAAATATCATCACAGGAAATGATCATTAAAAATAATAATCTTTAATAGTTATTAAAGAAGACATGGAATAGGGTTGAATAGTCATTTCTTGTCTTCCCTATGGATAAAAAAGGAGATATAATTAGGAAATAGGAAATGGAGATTAGAGGTCTTCAGAAGACAGTAGATTGGGAATAAAAAGGGATAAGATTAAAGACATATACCAATACAAGTCTAAGTATAACAGAAGACACACACACACGCATATATATATATATATATATATATATATATATATATATATATATATATATATATATGCAGACTTGAAAGAAAGAAAGAGTGTGGACTTAGAGTAGGATTATTTTGAACGAATACTGATGATAAATCAGTAAGAGAAGATCGATTGTGGGGAGACTTTATGAAGGGAAACAATAGAGATACTAGAAAGAAAACTAGAATAAAAGAAATTAAAAGTGAAGGCCATCAAATCAGGGAGGAGGATAATAAGCTTTAAGAATAGATACATAACAATGAATAAGGATAGAAATAGATACATTATCTAAATATAGTAGCAGATATCATCAGATAAGTACATTGTTGCAAGAACATGTAATTATAAAAGTATGTATATCTCTAGTATAAATTTGTATATATTCATATAAAAATACAAATATATAGATTAGGAAATAATGATGCTTACAACAATTATTAATCATTATTCAATTGAAACTAATCTATTAGTTTCTCTTTAAGCAAAAATTTTGAGTATGGAGAGCATATCGATCAACGGGAGGAGCATACAGATCAAGAAGACAAAGAGACTCAGACCCGTTTATCACAACAATTTTCTATTATCAAATACATCAATATAACTAGGTGTATTTTTTGCAAATCATTGCTTGCATATGTGTGCATATTTCCTAAATGACAATAAGAATATTTAATGAATTATTTCTTGTGATAGAATACATGATGTACTTGATTCTTTGGAATCCATCCTATGGAAAGGCTTGAGGTGCCAATGGTAGGGTCCAAAATCCCCCTTACAACCTCCTCCCAACTCCTCACAAAGGTAGGGCTTGAGGTATAGTGGTAAGAGGTAAAATATCCCACTTGTGATCTCCACCCAATCCCACAGGTTGGCAAGTGTCTTCCAAGAGTCACAACCTTGATGGGGAAAATAGGTATAGTTGATGGTCAAAATAAAATAGCAACATTAAAACAAAATATTTCTACTCTATTTCTCTTGAAAAAGACAACTAATCTAAAATCACCTATCTTCCAAGGTCTCTATAGTTGGTTATCAACTATGATGTCATCATGTAGTGGCTCATGCAACTATAATATTCAAGGGGAATTTTCTAGTAGAATGATACAAACTGAATAGTACAAAGTAATTTAACATGGGGGGTTTTAAATAAATAGAAAAAAGATCGATAAGAGATTTAGAACAACAAGATGTGAACACATATTTTTTTAAATCTAGACATGTAACTCCTGTAATGAGCATTTCCTAATTAACTAAAACTATAGAATGAAGCAATTCACAAAAAGATTATGCAGTCACATCCATCCATAATGTAGATTTAATATTTGTATAACACTATTCATTATCATTTTCTTTTAGAATCAATTTTTAACCATAAAACATCAAAATATCATCACCAAAATTCACAGATCAATAAACAAAAAGAAACATCATCCATAGATAGCACATTAGATAGTTTTGAATTTGATTTCTTCTTATTGATTTTCACCAATTTTAAGAAACATTTATGCACAACAAGATTCACTGGCACAGGGAAAACCATATTCTATTTCCATCATCACTAAACTAACAAACTTCTTGAAACTAACTATTTGCATTTAAAACTGTAAAATGTTCAATTGTTGCATAAAGCTGTAAAAATGAAAAATATGTAGTCTTAGGCAGCAAATCTGACTTTGATTTTCTGACCCTTACAATGAGGAGAAAATTTAATCTTATAGAAAGAATTAACATTAATTTCTCCTATCAAAAATCATGATCTATCAATTTAGGGCCCATACCCATAATTATAGGGGTGCTTCCAATTGAGGTTCTATCTCCACTTGCTAAATTTTTTGAGATGGGAAGGGGTACGCCTCATGCCTACTTCACCAAAATTAAACTGGAGTTGACTATTGTTTACACTGAAGAGATGTGTCCTTCTTTCCTTTTCAAAAAAAAAACACTAGAGTCGATTGGATATAAAAAAATGACCTAGATTTGCTACTATGCATAGGGTGCTTGGAACTGGTTGACCTTTAGAATTCATCCCCTTTTCAAAAAGATAGAATATTCTCCTTTCATTTTTTTCCAGTCTCTTTCGAAAACGCATGGAATTCATCATAGTTTTCGAAAAACTCATTCAGAACCTTCTCATCAGGGCCATCAATTCAATCTACCTTGAACTTTGCTTCCTTGAACTCTCTGGCAACCACAACAACTATTTTTTGCAATTGACTAATCTCTTTTGCAGCCCATTGATGCAAGATAATCTACCAAAAACCTCAAACCAACCAAGGTTACTTCTAACCCAAACAATAACTGAGAAGATCAATCAACAACTTATCTTTTCATCAAAATCCATCAATTTCACTTGATTTTACATTTCTACAAAGCCACAAAACATCATAACTTGGCTCCAAATATTTATCAAACTCAAAAAAAATTTAACCTCCATCAAATTGACTAAAACATAGCACCTAATTAGAGAATTCTTAACAAACCAACACTACCAATATTCACCAAATAACATCTCTTGCAACTATATTCCAAACAAAGAAATAAGACAATCAATCTACCAACTTGCTTCAAACCTATTACCAAACCTTGCAACACCTTTGAACAATCATACTTTTTTAGAAAAAAAACCAGTAACATACTTACATAACACTGATCTATTAGATTCTTTGATTCTTGCAGTCAAAACACCATTTGCACATAGGGTTCATATTGCTCAAACACATCAAATCAACAAGTTTAGTCTCAATACTTTTCCCAAACCTTAGATACACCCTTAACATCATTGTTTAAGTATTTTCAACACAAAACCAATCACTTTTATCTTTGTTTTCTCATAATTACACTTTCTTGCAAACTTAGACACAAACCCTAGTAGCATAGCAACTTGGCTAAAATGGGTACACCAACAAATCCATATTGAATCACCATAGACTATTTACTGTTTCATGAACCCTTTTTGACATATATTGACATACTCCATTTTCAAATATACTTTATTTTTAAGAAAACATCAGAAAACTTGACTGTATTATTTCAACCTAGGCTCAATTAGGCCTGAATTACAAAGAAAGTCATCTTAAATCATCTCCAAAACCACTCTTGACCAAAAAAAGCATTAAATCATATCCTATAACCACAAAATCCACTATTATTTCCCATAGATTCATTCATTAAGGTAGTAATTTACCAAACCCTTATTCAAGCACCATTTGGAATCAAGTAAACAAGAGTTTATTGGAAATAACATTTACAAACCTCTTGCCACCTTCCCACAGCTTCAAGCATCCTTGGATTGGTCTACATACACAAAATAAACCATTTTCCAACCTCTTTGCATGCTATTTCATTGAATCACATCTTGGAACTACTCTTTTCATGAAGGAAACCTTATAAATCTGCAAGGGCAGCAACTCTATCATTGTATTCTTGCCTTCAACCTACACTTATTAATACACTCACAACATGCACAACCTAAAACTAACCTACTCCACTAATCCACAAAGTCTAAATCATTGGAGTAGTGATTTAAAGCTACTTAGACTCTCAAAACACTAAAATGGAGAGTTCAAGCTGAGTTATAGAAAAAGAGCCCAAACAAATTTTTTACTCACTCAAATTCCCCCAAACTAGTCTTGAATGAAATCTAGTTTACTATCCTACTTAGAACAACCAAATTCAGGGCCTAAGACTTCCGTACAGGCCATACCAAACCTGAAACAAGAGGAACAAAAATGCAGATTTCTAAACAAAGGACTTTATTTGCAAATTTCTCTTCAAGAATACAAACTCTATCTTTTTGCTTACCTCCACATTGCCTTTTAAACATGTTTCCCAACTGTTAACTTCCTTTTAAACTTCTTTTATTGACCAACAACCTTTCCCTTACTCAACTGACTCTTCATTTCCCTGATTTTGTGCACTTTTTTTATTTTTACATAATTGACAACTTTTGTCATAAAAGACAACTTTTTACAATATTACTTCTTCAATCACCTAATGACCTATTTTGAGACTTCAAACACATTAATTATGACCTCCCAAGACCTTTTACAATGTTTTTACATTTGAACATTCATTTTTTACAAATTTTCCTATGAAAGGCATTTAGTAAACAAGGTGCTCCTGCACCACCCATCAAGTTTCAAACTTTATACTCATTAGTCTATCCAAGAGAGTCCCTTTAGGTCCATCACCCTCTTTAGTCAACTGTTCTAACCGTTTACCCCAACTATCATTTATTTCTTACAATGAACTCCATCATCCATTTTGAGGTAATCTTTAGTAGTAACTTGTGTAACAATGTCCTCAAATATACCTGTATGCTACCTTATGTAATATTGAGCTTTGAGGAGAATTTTCCTATGTTCAATAAGTAATTTAGACTTGAAGGTAGTGATTCTATATCCCTTTTGTACTCAGGATCCTCATCACCTAATATTCCTGACTAAATCAATATTTTCCTGTGTGTTCTATCAATAGTCTTCAAACCTTTTAGATATTTCCTATATTTTTCATCCCCTTCCCACCATTCTTTAGTTTTCTCTTTAATTTCCTTGAGAAGAGTATGAGCTTCATCATATTGTTTGTATCCTTCCTCCAGAAGCCTCTCAAATTCCTTCTGGTAATCATCAAACCAATTGTCAAACCAGGTATCCTTCTTTTTCATTGTACTCAAATCATTTACCTCCTTACAAATGATTAAGATAGGAACTTTTGATGGTGTTGGTTGTTTGAAAGTGTATGTAATAAACTCCTTCAGAAATTTCTTCATTTTCCCAACCTGATCCTTGAGCTCATCCTTGGCTTGCTTGTCTTTGATTAACCTTGATTTTGTAGTGGCGGCCGTGATATCAATGAGATCTATTTGTTGATTTTTGGTTTGTTTACCCAGATTGATAGTACTTACTTGATAGTCTAAAGCTTAAAGCTCCATGTCATCCTTATCAGCCAATGGAGTTGCAATTTCTACAACTAGATCTCCCTCATCAATTAGCCTTGTGGAGTGAATAGCATGGGGATTCTTCTTGGGTTTTACCTTGTCCACTTCTTTTATTATGTCATCCCATGTCACTAGCTAAGCTTGAACTTGTTGTCTTTAATTTAACTTAAGCGATGTAGGAGCACCTGGCTGAGTTATTACCTATTGAGTACTAGGAGGAATTGATGAAGGAGGTGTAGAAGAAATTATTTCCACTATCTGCTTAGAAGAAGTCCTTTTTTTCTCTTCTTGTTCTTTATGCAACCTCTCTTGCTCCATCTTCTCACTCTGAGCTTTTATTTTTGCTATCTTTTCATCTCTTCTCTATGCAGCCTCTTCTTCATCTTTTTGTCTTAGTAGCTCCAACTCCATTGCATGAGCTTTCTCTTTTTCTTCCCTATCTTGTTCAGCTTTCTCCTGTAGTTCAAGCTCTTGTGCACGAGCCTCTTCCTCAGCTCTCTTTTGGGATTTTGTAGCTTCTTTCTCTCAAGATAGCTCTTTATCCTTCTTTCTTTGTTCTTCTTCTTCATTGGCTAACTCTTCGGCAGCTTGTCTTTGAGCACTCTCCAATATTTCTTTTTGTTCTTCCTTATTCAAAACATCTCTCATAGCAGCCCCATTCCAAAGGCTTCCCTCCTCAAATCTAGTGTCCTCTTCTCCAACTTCTTCCCTCTTTATATATTCTTCATATTCTGGTCCTTCTTCACAAAGTGGAGTTTCTTAAGAGTCTAAAGGCATAGGTTCCTCTATCACATCAATTATAGGGGGTATTTCTTCTTTAATAACTGTAACTCCAAAAGTTGATGGTGCAGTGGGAGGGATATTCTTAGTTTTCATAGGAATCACAAAAGGACCTTCCTGAGAAATTTCCTCTCCAGGATGTATTGCAGCCAAAGATTGAACACCAAGACCTACAACAACCCCTATAGTAGTAGAAAAATAAGTGACTTTAGCCTTTTCAAAAGCTTCAATAACTTTATTCATTGAAATTTCCTCCTCTATTGGGGAAAGTTTAATGTTTTTGTAGTAGTTTTCTTCAACCTCTTGTACTGTCGTGTCTTCATTGAAGAAGTAGGTTCACTATTGGAATATTTCTTCATGATTCCTTAACTCTTGGTTGTTTGAGATGAAGGTTAAGCCATTTCAGACTTCTCTCAACAACTACCTATGGGACATTATTGATATTGGTTGCCTCTTTCTCCATCCAATTGATTGGCTCAAAATATTTGGTGGCTACTCTATCCATTTCATATCAGGGATCAAGAGTGGTCTCATCATCAGAAGTCCCCTCTAGAATAACCTCTTTGATCCCAAAGTCCCTCATTTTGGGGATTGTTGTTCTTTCATACCCTCTACTTCTCACTTCAAACTAATCTTGCAAGTTTTCCCAAAATTCCTCAAGAAGTGTTTATGGAAAGGAGACTATGAAGCATATAAATTATTCATTTTCCCTTTAGGATCAAAGTCTTTCCTACATGTATTAAGCTTAAGATTCATAGATTGGAATTTCTATGATGCTAACTTAGCTGCTATAGAAGAAGAATAAGAATAAAACCCCAATTGCACTAGGGATGAATGGAAACCGACCTTGTGCATTACAGAAAACTTGGTATTTACCTTATCTTCTTGGCAAGCAAACTCCATCAAAATCCACCTGTCACCACAACACCTTGTTAGTTTGAAAGGGTTCTTTTCATATCCAAATAATCTAATATAGGTGGATTTGGGGTATTGAATGAACCAATATCCCCACTCTTCAATAAATTCCATAGCTTCTCATGACAACTTGAAGTGAACATCTCATATAAGTTGATTAATGACAACATACAAAAACACATCTTAACTCTTTTAAAATGTATTTTTGCTTCCTTCAACTCCAATTGTTCATAATTTTCCTAGGCCCTCCTCTGATATGGACCATCACCCATTGATCCTACAATAGTTAACCCTAGAAACTCTCCCATTCTTGCAGCATAATAGATTAAATGTTTTGGTTTCCATTACTTTAATAATTTGATCATGGATATTGTCTAAAATTATTTGTCCCCATTCCAGATGTTTTTCATCTAGAATCATTTGAATAAATGGGAACATCCAATTCTCAAAGGCATGAGAGTCTTCCTTTCCAAATACTCTTGCTAGTAATGTGATCATATCACCAATATCTTCATAGAAATCAGACCTCTTAGGCTTAGGTGGCATCTTCTTTACTGATTTCTTTATGTTTTTAGACATCTCTTGTTAATAAGTCATTTATTGCCTTCCTTATTCACTACCCATCATTTCAGTGCATTAGCTTTGGACATCATTCTGGGGTTGGGGTGAGGAGGAGGATCAAACACCAATCTAATCATCCCTAGAGTTAGATATATTATCTCATTTCCTTGTGAATCAATACACTTCTTCTAACTGGGATTGTAAGCTTGTACAAAAATGAGTATAAAATCTAGACATTGCACAACAAGAGGAAAGGTAGCCACATGTGCCAACCTAGAATCCACAATCCTTTTGGCCCTTGGGGAAGCATCTACTGAAAAAGTATCATAAAACTACTTCAAATCAACATGCCCCACAAGTGTATCTATAATCTTCATGACATTCGAACCAAACTTGGATGGAAATGAATTCCCTTGGAACTTGTGTTTCATAGTGGTGGGGACCTTTTCTATTTTCAACCTTTTATCCCTTGTTCCCTTTGATGTTCCTTTAGCAGGTACTTCTTCCTCTGAATCAAAAATTTGTTAAAACCTGCAATATTGACCATTACCAAACAAAGAGAATAAATGCGAGGAAACGTGATTAGCACAATAATTCATATTAAATCCTCATTCATTCAAGAAAAATTCCCATTTTACAAGTTAATCTAGTGTTTTCAAGTTTCGGGTTCGGGATAGAACCAAGAACTTGATCATTCTAAGCTTAAGACTAAATTATGTTAGAAGTTGGGATCGAGGAACACCTTGAACTTGAACCTAATACAACACCCTTTCAATACTATCAGACATCAGAATCAGGCTTTAACTTAGCACCCATACTCTATAAAAGACTATGTCAGAAGTTGGGAATAAGTTAACACTAAGCACTGATAATTAACAAATGGAATTGATTGAAGGTTCTCCCTGAGTTCTAATCCTAATGAGTCATCAAAATTCTGAATCAAAATGTTGTTTGAGACTTAACCCAATGGGGGAAGACAATTTTGAGTATCGTCCCAAGTTTCAATCTCGATAATATTTTGGAAGCTAGGATTGGGATGTTGCTTGAAACCTGACCTCTGGAAAAATGAGTGAGCATGGGTCAACTCCAAGTTCTGATCCTGACACTGTAGCAAAATTTAGAATCGGGATGAAACCAAATGATGGAACTTAAAACTATGTACAAGGTTTGGTGCCCATCCAAAATCTTATCCCAATGGTAAAGTAGGGATTGGGATCAAGGCATGAATTAGTATGATGACAAGAACCCTTAAACACACTTAAGTAATTACCCAAACTCTGATTTCGATAGAAGATCAAAAATCAAGATTGGGTTAATCATCAATCATGAAGGTATTTAAGTAAATATAACAATATCATAAAATAAACCTTTAGGATTGGGATAATTTTGAAACCCTACGAAAGACCAATTCAAATTTAAAACACTTTCCACTATACTCCGAGATTGGATGCGGGAAACTAGGGTTTCGACTCACACATTGCAATGGTCAAAATTTTAAACTTAGTCAAAGTTTGAAATAAAAAAAACCCAGGTAGTATGGAAACCCTAGGTAAACTAGGGCATCATGGGAAAAGAAAGCCCATACAAGAAACATGAAACAAAAACCATGACAAAAACAAAAAATGAACAAAAACCAAAAAAAAAAGAATGAAAAACAAACTAGAGGGTTTGAGGAAAATGAAAAACACACCAAAGGGTGCCAAGAAAAAAAAAACAAACCAGAAAGAACAAGAAATGAAAGAAAACAAGAAACTAGAAACAAAAACACAAACCAGTGAGCAAAATAAACACATAGACAAGAAATGAAAAAGGAAAGAAAAAGAGAAGAAACCTACCTCAAGAAATGGAACGAAAAATCCAACCTCTCAATGAGAAATATAAGCTTGACCTCAATTTCCAACCCTTCACTACACTCTGGTTTGCTCTATTGAAACACAAAAGCAATAATGAGCAAAAACTGAGGAGCGGTGGGAATAAAAACTCATTCGTGCATGTGAAAAAGTGAACATTAATGTGAGTAGATCGGGCCATGGGATCATGGCCAAGGTCATTAATGAACCATTGTGAAAACAAAAGCTAGGCGGGAGTCAGGATCAAGAAGGAACACGACACAAGAACTTTCAATGGGTGCAAAGTCCTAGAAAAGTTCTGAAATCTGAACCCTGACAAATAGAAGACAAATGTGGGAATTGAGATAAGGATGGAACACAGAAAAAAAACTTTGGAAAATTTCTTGGTTCCGGTTCTAGTTTGATGTTTGATTTTGAAACACACAAAGGGAGTCAAAAATTGGTATTTAGGATGAAAATAGGAAGAAGAACTTGGAAAAGTTATTGGTTATGCTTTTAGTCCGATGTCTGATTCTAACACAACAAAAACACACAAGGAAGAAAAGCAGAGGTTAGGATCAGAACAAAAACATGAACTTACACTTTTAAAGGTGTAAGGTGATAGTTCTGATCTGATCCGATACCCAAACCTGACAAAACAAAAATAGACAAGGAAAAATGCAAGGATTGAGATCAGGATGAAGACAAGAACTTAAACTTTGAGAAAGTACCAAGTGCTAGTGACAATCTGAAACCCGAACCTGACAAATAAAGGAAAACAAGGACTTAGGATAAAAAGACAACTCCCAAAACCTAACAAGAATAGCAAAGAAATAAACAACAAAGGGGGACCCATTTTGACCAAAAACAAAATGGGGTGGTTATGCAAGGCATAACAATTGGTGACTCAACTAGGAAAATGGTTTGCCCATTTTCAAGATACTGAAGGAATTCAGCCACCCAGAACCTATGGTTTATGAATATTTTAACTTGAGCATGATCAGTTACAACAAACAAGGTTGAGCTGGAATCTCAAATCATGACTCAAAACAATAGCTTCGAATTTGAGTGTGTGCATTCGTGGTTCATCCTTTCCTTAAAGACTTTACCTATCCTTGAAACAACTATATTGAGATTCAAGCTACATGAGGTGAGTCACTTTAACTGTCTTGAAATGATATCCTAAGCATTTCTCTGCTACCAACTAGGTGTCTATAGCCCTGACAGAGATACCTCTAGTTCTCTCAAAGCATAGCTCTACTGCCAGTCAGGCATCATAGCCCCTGTAGAGATACTTGAATCACCCTTATAATATTGAGCTTACTTTCAACTTTTCTTCTTTTCTCCTTTTCTTTTATTTACATTATTTTTTTGAAGTAGTCATTTTCTTATCTTTTCCCTCAATACTTAGATGTAACAATCTAAAAATTAGGTCGAGAACTATAGTGGACCTCATGATAGTGTTGGGACTTGGATTTTTGACCTGAATCATGAATACAATCACCCTAAGATAGATAGACTCTTAAGGAGACAAATGATTTTATCTAGTATGTGACAAATTTAGTTGTGGTTTATGAGATTAGTTAAAATATACTTGTTTGTTCTTAATTTTAAAGTGTCATTAAGATGGACATAAAACTTAAGTTTTTGAAATGTAGACTATCAACAAATATACTTGAAAATACCTAAATCAATTTCTCAATCACAATACCTTTAGCATGCATTTGATAGCTACCCATTATTCTGAAATGAATAAAATGAAAGTCCCCAGAAATAGAAATAAAACAACAAAAGGAAACAAAAAAGAAAAACATAAAACAAAAAAAACAAAAAACAAGAAAACAACTAAACTACATATATACAATGGACAATTGATCAGGCCTTCATGGTCCATAGTAATATTTGAGAAAATGTCCATTGAATGGCAATGGAATATGTTATCTTGTTAAGGTGCTAAGTCGAAAAGCATTCTCACCAAGGATCTTCACAATCTGATATGGACCTAATCAAATCTATCAAACATTTGGTGATCATCCTTCCTCTCTCTGGCTTTATCCCATAGCAGCACAATATCTAATATTCTGAAGGCCTTGATTTTTGCTCTCTTGTTAAACAAATGTTTGACTTCAACTTGATTCTTGGAAAACTATTGCAAGGCAGCATCCCTCTATTCTTCCAAATTGAGCAAATTAGTTAGTAAAACTTCTATCTTATCATCATTGGAATAGAATTCTTACATAAACCACAAAACATGTATTTTTAGATTGGTAGGGAAGATGGTATCTTGGCCATAAAATAACTTAAGTGGGGAGTTTCCTAAGGTAGCTTTGATTCTAGTCCTATTTTCCCATGAGGCGAATTTTAGTTGTGTGCCAGTCCCTAAGATTGCTTTCTAGCAACCTCTTGATTACCTCTAAAAAATTCTTATTGTTAGACTCTCCTACCCCATTCTGATGCAATACAGGGAGGCCTTCAACTTAATCAACACAAAAAACAATAGGTCTCAACAACTTATCAACATTCAAACCCCTAATTAGGGTAATACTTATCACAACTACACAAATTTTCCTTGTAGGTCTGTACACCTATTCTCTTGGGATTATCTCACAAACTCACCCTCAAATCCTCCAACCACTTATATTATCAGGCACCCATTAATCCCTCACAAAATACATCGCAAAACCTCAATAGGTCACTTTGGACCATCGCCATCTAATCAAGATTTCTACACCGAACAACTTGACCAATTAGGTCTAATTTATAAAGAAACCCCTCATAAAAGATATTTCCCCTCCTAAATTTCTTTGGACAGTCACTCAACAAGTCTCGAAACTTCAAAATTCACTACTCCCTTCAAGGGAAACGCTCTCTATGGCTCCTTAACACAAAACCCTCCTTTTTCACAAATAGATAAGGTTTTATTGAAATACCATGTTCCCAACCTCTTAGCACCTCACAAATGCACCAAACACCCTAAAAATTGCTTGCACATGCTTAATAATTCATAAAATTTTGTTGCCCCCAAAGTTTTTCTACTATTTACCCTCTCTAACCACTCATTTTTACTCCAAAACACTCAAAAATGCCAACTAGGGCATCATACAAAACTTCCTTCAAGGCCTCTCCTGCTCCTAAATCTCATTCAAACACCTATTCCTACCATTTAAGACTCATTCCACTGATCCATATATAATAAAATAGGTGGAATGATTCAATTAGCCATTTTTACCCTCAAAACTCTTAACTCTGTAGTTACAAACCCATTCTCAGTAAATCAACAATAAGACTCCCTAAACTCAATGAAGATCCTCAAAATTGGATTCAAATCAAAGCTAAAAAAGCCTCCTATAAAATTCAATTCAATTTGAATCAAAAGGACTTTGTACAGGTCGTACAATAACCCTGCAACAACACTATATATTGAGAAAAATACAAAATTTTAGAGAAAACATGGTTTTTATTGTTTTTCCTTCTAGTATTCAACAATATTGAACCTTCCTCAAGCCTTTTCAAGTCCTTTTAACATGTTTCCAAAAAAAAAAACTACCTCCAACTAACCTTTAAACTTCTAACCATTGGCCTTCTACAAATTTGCACTTTTTCACTTTTTGCAACTTTTGAAAATGACAACATTCTACAAATTTTGCCAACTTTTGCAACAACCACCTAGTGACCACTAAAATGACTTCAAAACACAAAAATGGCCTAGAAATGGCCTTATTACACCAAATAGACTCCAAAATCACAAAAATCAAACTAGGACCTCTAATTTAATGACTTAAACTTGGTGCTCTTGCACCACATTCCCTTGTGGATAATAATTGGAGGAATACTTCAAAAAAAAAATTCAAATTCCCATTGACTGAATTGTGTAGAAAAGGTTGGGCCATTATCACATACGAGAAAATGGTACCCCAAACCTGGTAATGATATGTTTGTTGAGGAATTTGATAATGACATTGGTGGTGCAGTTCCTATAAGGTTTAACCCGGTCCACCATGTGCAATAGTTAAGTTAAGTAGAAACTCTCTCTAAGGCTCCTTAACACAAAACCCTCCTTTTTCACAAATAGATAAGGTTTTATTGAAATACCATGTTCCCAACCTCTTAGCACCTCACAAATGCACCAAACACCCTACAAATTTCTTGTAGATGCTTAATCATTCATAAAATTTTGTTGCCCCCAAATTTTTTCTACTATTTACCCTCTCTAACCAGTCATTTTTACTCCAAAACACTCAAAAATTCCAACTAGGGCATCATACAAAACCACCTTCAAGGCCTCCCCTACTCCTAAAGCTCATTCAAACACCTATTCCTACCATTTAAGACTCATTCCACTGAGCCATATATAATTCAATAGGTGGAATGATTCAATTAGTCATTTTTACCCTCAAAACTCTTAACTTTGTAGTTACAAACCCATTCTCAGTAAATCAACAATAAGCTCACTAAACTCAATGAATATCCTCAAAATTGGATTCAAATCAAAGCTAAAAAATCCTCCTATCCAATTCAATTCAACTTGAATCAAAATGACTTTGTACGGGTCGTACAATAACCCTGCAACAACACTATATATTGAGAAAAATACAGAATTTTAGAGAAAACATGGTTTTTATTGTTTTTCCTTCTAGTATTCAACAATATTGAACCTTCCTTGAGCCTTTTCAAGTCCTTTTAACATGTTTCCAACAACAAAAAAACTACCTCCAACTAACCTTTAAACTTCTAAATGTTGGCCTTCTACAAATTTGCACTTTTTCACTTTTTGCAACTTTTGAAAATGACAACATTCTACAAATTTTGCCAACTTTTGCAACAACCACCTAGTGACCACTAAAATGACTTCAGAACACAAAAATGGCCTAGACATGGCCTTATTACACCAAATAGACTCCAAACTCACAAAAACTCAAACTAGGACCTCTAATTTAATGACTTAAACTTGGTGCTCTTGCACCACATTCCCTTGTGGATAATAATTGGAGGAATACTTCAAAAAAAAATTATACTCAAATTCCCATTGACTGAATTATGCAGAAGAAAAGGTTGGGCCATTATCACATACTAGAGAGAATGGTACCCCAAACCTGGTAATGATATGTTCGTTGAGGAATTTGATAACGACATTGGTGGTGCAATTCCTATAATGTTTAGCTTCAGTCCACTGTGTGCAATAGTTTGTCATAGTCAAGATAAACCTGTGACCTGCAAAATAATTTGGATTAATTACCCCAACAAAATCTAACACCCATTGGGCAAACAGTTTCACCTCATATACAGGTTGTAGGGGCATCACTGGGTTGCATTCTTTGGATGCTAAATTTTGACATGTGTGACATGTCTTGACATGTTGATGAGCATCGTAGAACACATGAGGCTAGTAGTAGCCTAATCTCAAGATCTGATGTGCCATTGCATCAATTGAACTATGCCCCATACCATGTCTACCATGAAACTAAGCAGTGGCCTGCTTCGCCTGTTGATCCAAATAACACAAATAAAAACCTTTGAAGTTCCTTCTATACAAGGATCCTCTGATAATATAGTGAGAACTCTTCATTCTTAGTTCACTTCTCTATGTTGTGTTCATCCCATCAGGGAACTTTTTGTTCAACAACAAGAAAATCAAACCTACATACCAAGGATCGCATGTGAATTATTGTATTGTATATTGCTGACAGGTGATTTTGGAATCAACATCAGTCATTGCTTTGGATGGGCCTTGTCCTCCTAGAAGCTTCATAGGTGAATTTTGTTGGTATGTGGTATTGTCATGCTATACTGTATAGCCCATGGTATCTTGTACACCGGCCCAGCCCTTGCTGAGGAGTCGGGGCGGTGGCGAAGGTTAAGTAGCGGTAAATACGCGTTTGGCGTCGTCGGTGAAAAGGAAAATCTCGAAAAAGAAAGAAAGAACCGACATTGTAAAACCTAATTGCGGAAGCTTCACAAAGCTTGTTAAAAAGGGGTTGGGATGGGGGTTACAGTATGAGGAAAAACTCGATTATTCGCAAGATTGTAATAGGTTTTGCACTGGATAATAAAAGTATTGGATGGCTGCGGTTTGGTGGATGTAGCCCAGATTGGGTGAACCGCGTTAAATTCTCACGTGTTATGATTTATTACATTGTATGTTTTGAACTCTACGTTTATTATTTAAATGCGCATTTTAATTGTTAGATATGCGCCATCTCTAACCTAACAAATTTCAAGGTCAAGCTCCTTTGGAATTTCACTTACCGTACCGCTAACTTTCTCTTAAGCTCGCTCTGCATGAGAGAAGATACTTCAACGTAAGTCGGAGGCGATAGTGGTGGAATCTAACTACATAGGATGTAATGACAAAACATTAAACTGCACTTACCAATGTGAAGAGCTGTTTCTCTACTAATTGGGTATCTAATCTTAGCATTTTTGAAAGGGGGGCTCATAAAATCTATTGGTCATTCATTCCCTTTTCCTTTTGTTGTGTCAAAATAGTAGCACACAAATGATTAGATACAAAAGAGTAAATAGAGAAAGGCATTAAATAGTCAGGACTAGTTAAGATAGGAACATTTGAGGTAGACTATTTGATTTGTGAGAAGACAACTTTGGCCTCATTACTCTATTCAATCTTTGCATCCTTCATAATCTCATTGAGGGGTTTAACAATCTCTACAAACCTGATTATGAACTTCCTTATGAAGTTTATCTTTCTGAAGAAAGATCTCATTTCTTTCTTGTTGTCCATCATAGGAAGCCTCGAGATAGATTCCACTCTATTAGGGTTGATTGAAATGCCTCTTTCTAATATTATGTGACCCAATAAATTTCCCTTTGAGACCCCAAACACATATTTCTTCAGGTTGAGGGAGACACCATATTTTATATATTTTTCAAGAACCATTTGCAAATCAACAGTGTGGTCTTCCCTATTCTTGGAAAATACAGTCAAATCATCCATGTAAATGATAATAATTTTACCTACCAGATCCTTAAATTCAATCTCCATCACAAGTTGAAAGGTAGCTCCAGCGTTAATGAGACCAAATGGCATCCTTCAGTAGGAAAATTTTCCCCACTTGGTACTGAAGGTGGTCTTCATTTTGGTCTCATAATTAACCAACACTTGGTTGTATCCTGAATAACCATCCAGGAAAAACATCATTTGTGAGCCATTAACTATTTGCACCAATTCATCAAGAGAAGGAAGTGGATAGTTATTTTTCTCTGAAGCTTTGTTGAGGTTTCTAAAGTCAACACACAGTCTGATCTTGCCATTATTTTTGTGGATAGGCACCAGATTTGCAACCCACGTTGAATGTCTCACTGGAAAAATGATTTTAGCTATCAATAGTTTTTGCACCTCTTTGAGAATCAAAAGTTCAATTAAGGAATTAATTGGGAACTGCTTATGATGGAATGGCTTTACTTGGGGTTTTAGAGGGATGGTGTGATTTATCACTGAAGTATCAAAGTTTTCAGATATTCATACCCCTAAGAAATTGTTGTGATATCTTCTTTCAACACCTTCAATATTTTGTCTCGGATGTCCTTCAGACAAGTCTTTCCAATAAATATGTTTTTCTCTGACCCTGAATCTGCCAAGTTGTATGTTTCATACTTTCCTCCATTAGAATCAGTAGCTAGTTTCTCACGATCCCGAGGATCAGAATCAAAGATCCTTTCTAACACTACCATTCCCTTGGGAATGTTGTTGGTTTTCAAATTAAGTATGCCTTCTACATCACAAACCTCTAAATCCTAGTCTCCATGATCCCTATCAGACTCATCAATAATTTTCCATTTGAAGACATCTGAACTTACTGGAAAGGAAACGATATGTTTATCATCATCAAATACTTGGAAGTTCTGAATATTATTAGGAATGGTTGGAATCAACACTAACTCCACAGAGAACCTTTTCAGCTTGGAATCTTGCATAGGTTCCTAGGTACTAGCTGCAACAATCAATGCATCTACAATCTAATTATCTTACTTGGGAATTAGCCTAATGTCTAAAGCATTAAAATATTCTATTAAATTCCATACCCTATCCTATATGCAGCCAATATTTTATTATGGAACATGTACTGGTTGTGAACTTGCTTGATGATTACCTCAAAATCCCCCATTACTCTGGGAGCTATTACTTTCTTCTAATGCACAAACATCAGTACCCTAGCTAGTGCCTTGTACTCTTCTATGTTGTTATTGCACCCAAACTATAACTTGTAAGAAGCAAAGTAAGTTTTACCTTTCAAGTAGATTAGTTCTACTCCATCTCCACTCCCTTTTTTGGATTTAGAACCATCAAGTTTGAGGGTCCATAGTTGATCTTGGGTTGGGGCTTCTTTCTTCAAGTTAGCCATAGGTTGTTGGTTAAGAGAATTAGGTGGGGGCTTTGAGTGGTTTGGGATGCTAATTTCAGGGGATTGCTATAATTGAGGATCATTAGGTACTTCACTCATTTAAAACATGTGTAGAAACTAGTCTGTGCAACTCATCATGATCAACAGTTCTACAACTCACCTTTCCCTTGAGTAATTCCTTGGGAATTGGAATATTAGCAAGGGTAGGGGTACCTAGCAACTTTTGGGGTTCTATAATCTTAGTATGTAAATCAAAATATGGGGTATGAGCCTAGTCGAAAAGTAATGAGGTTCTTTCTTGTATGTTTTTTATTCTTGTCAACACAGTCATGGCATTAGCTTTGAATGAAAACCAATTTAGGGATGTTATAGGATTGTTGTTACAAGCCTCTCCTAACTAACATGCATGGTTCAAAATGTCTAAATAGGGCTGACATGTCAACTTATAACGATTTTGGTAATGGACCCGACACCAATTTGGGAGTAAAAAACTCCACAAGTCAACCTCTTCTCCCAGGACCAGTTTGTCCTGTTGTAATTTTTGAATTAACACTTGTTGGTTAATAGTAGCCATAGGCTTACTATCCTCTAAAGGATGTGGGCAATCAAGATTGTGCATTCAAAATTTCATAATTTCTTCTCTCTTGTAAACACCTATTTCGGTTTCAAAATAGACTACTTTGTTAGGATAGTCATACTATGTGATCATATGGTTCAAGCGAGGTTCACTTTCAATCCTAATCTAAGTGGATATACCTCTCCAAGGCAGCCACATATGCGAGAAATCTAATGACAGGTAACCTCCTATAGCCTTCATCAAGTCCCTACTTAAAAGCATGCCATATATTTCAGGAATGTCAACAATCTAGATATCCATATAACTTTGAATTCTAGGATCCAATCCAATTTACACATGCACATTTTTCAGTTCCCCTACAACATTCACCTTATTTTTGTCCAACTGTATAAATTTCTTATGAGTTTGAACTGGGGTTAGGCCCAACTTTTACAAATAGAGAATGGCATAACATTACCTAAAGCTCCAAAATGCAATAGGCGTTTATGTAAATTCTTCCTAAAAGTTATTAAAGTCAATAGGAATGGGGGCATTCTCATCTTTCTTCTATACAAAGCCACATTCATGTCTACAACTAGAGATGTCTTTGCTTTTCCCTTTGACTGATCTGCCTCAACCAAAGCCTTCAACATGAGTTTGCATTTAGTAGGACACCATTTCAAAACATTAAATAATGACAGAGAGTTCATTTTTTCTACATTTGTGAAATGAAATCAAATTCCATGTTATTATTATACTACTATTTAGGAACGAAAGTAGAATTTCCTCAATTCGGAAACTCAAGTGGGCCTTTGGGTGGAGGTGGATTGTTATCTTCTTTCTGATTAGGGGGAACCATATTGTTGGGAGGGGTAGATGTGGTGAATGGCCCTTTATTTTGATTTCTCATAAAATGGCCACCTTTTGCCTAAAAATATTGGGCATCATATGTATCTGTCTAGAGCTCATTTTCTCCCTACATGGGAAACTAATATTCTTCCTTGTATGTTTTGAAGGTCATAGCAATATCTATAGATGAAACACTTTTGTTAGGATTATCCTGAGGTGATTTCAAATCAGCTTGAGCCATCTTAACCATTTTTTCTACCTCTAGGTAGTTAACTTTAGAATGCACGACAGTGCCATGCAATCTGCACTAGTTAGTCATGAAGTTCAAATCCACAACATTTGAACTGTGTGGTTTATCTTCATTGGCTTGATAGTTATGGGGAACTCCTCCATTATTTGGTCTATTGTCCCATTGTTTGTTGTTGGGTCTCTGGTTGTATCCTCTATTCTAACTCTGATAGTCTTGGTACTAAAAGTTTTGAATTTGGAAATTTCTTTGATTTTCGTTAGTATTTTGGTTGGAGTAGTTGTTTTGGTTGGTACCCTCCTTGATTCTAGTATTTTTTTCTTTTTGGTTCTAAGGTGGGTTCAATTTAAACTAGCCCATCTCATTGGTCACTTGGGATAAGGTTTTCTTTAAAGTTTCTAATTCTATTGTCAAATGAGTAGTACGTTCATTCTTTGCAGTTGTTGCAACCGATGGATTGATTGTAGTGCTAGATCCTCCAACATGATTGGGGGAATTTTGATTTTTTGGAAGGAATCTAAAGTCCTGCCATTGACCATCCATGGTAATGCAGATGGAGGGTGCAATTCAACCAAAGTTCCATAGGCAAATTGAGACATTCCTAGAATTATATTGAATAGAGGGGTTCCATTGGACATTCTAGGATATCTTAGGGGAGAAAAAGCCCCTCCCATGCCACTTGATTGTGAACTTATCTACTATTACAGCTTGATGGATAGGTGGTATACTTTGGATAGCGAATCAATGTTTGTTGGGAGATAAGTTATTTGTAGAAATAAGCCAATCAAGGGATCTATGGCCTTAAGGTATGCCTGGATAGCGATATTCTCATCCACTAGGTATGGTTCTTGTAATCACCTATACATCCTCTAGAACCATGTGTTGAATAGAGGAAATGGTTCATTTGATTCCTTCCTAGTCATGGAAAATTGGTGATATAGGATAGTTAGGTCTACGTAGATCTAGAATTGATTGATAAAGCAATCCTATAAATTAGTCCAACTAAGATGGATCTAGTAGGAAATTTTAGGTACCAATTGTAGGCCATATCTCCTAGTGAATAAGGAAATAGTCTACATGCAACGTCATGATGTGCTATTTGGTCTCGAGTGCATGCATCTTTGAATGCCTAAATTTTCTTGTCAACACTTCGAGACTCTCCATGGGCATACCTAGGGTAGAAATTCTTTGGATTTGTAGGCATCTCATGTATACCACCAAGAATGGTTCCCAGTGGAAAGGGTTTATTTGCAACTAACTCCATTGGTGGTGATGGGTTGGATTGTGCGATTTGTGGTATTAATG
>VDFB02012059.1:0-14759 GCA_007258455.2 Sequoia sempervirens
AAGGGAAGTGGTTATGCTGATGACTTTGCTTGTGCAATGCAGGAGATTCATGAGACAGTCAGAAAAACATTGGCAGAAAACACCATGAAACATAAAACTAAGGTGGATGAGCATAGGAAAGAAGTTCACTTTAATGTTGGTGACTTAGTAATGGTGCATTTGAACAAATCTAGACTATAGAAAGGAGTTCCTCATAAGTTGCAAATGAAGAGGATAGGTCCCTGTCCTATCTTGGAGAAGTATGGAGACAATGCTTTCAAGGTGCAATTACCAGATGACAGTGGACTATCCCCTGTTTTTAATGTTGCAGATCTAGTGCATTACAAAGGACCACCACAAGACTTGGATCAGACCCTCCATGAAGTTAGTCAGGATGTAGAAGAACTTAAATTGCCTACTGTCACAGTCAAACAAGCTGATAAAATATTGGATACCAGGGTCTACAAGCAGACTAGGAGCAAAGAGTATAAAGAACATCTGATCAAGAGGCATGGAAAACCTAATGCAGATGCAGTATGGGTCAAGGAGGCAGAGTTTAAGAAGAGTTCAAGAAGTTGGGCATTGATCCCAACTTGCTCAATCCAAGGGTGGATTGAAATTTTCTGTTTTGGGGAGGATGGTGCAGGAGCACCTTGGCTTAACTCCATTTTGGTTTGTCTTCAATTTTGGCTTGTACTTGACCTTAGCCAAGTCAGGGTGTTTGTGTGCTTAGTTTGGACCTTAGAAGGTCTTGTTGGTGTGTGATGAATTAGTCACTAGGACTAAAGTCATCAATAGGTTATCATTGTGGTTAAATTTTGCTTTAATTAGTCTTAGACAGCATATGTTAGAATATAGAGCCTTAAATGTGTTCTAAATGCATGGCTGTGGTTAGAAGATGCCAAGAGGCGGTTGAGGAAGTTGTTAGCTTGGAATCAAGGAGTTAAAGATCCTAAAATGCAGGAGGATGGAAGGAGTTGCAAGAATATTGCAAAAGTTGCATGACAACAATTGTGGAGTTGCATGCAAACTTGTTGTCTTGGATTCCCTTGAAATCAGGAGTGTGGGATCGATCTAATCTCCTTGAATCATGGTAAAGGCTTAAAAAATAGAGGTGTGGCTCATAGAGAAAAATGATGATACATTGTAAACAGATTTTGGCTTGAAAATATAGAGTAGTTTTCTGCATTCTCTGTGTTTTACCCGTGTGTTTTGTAAAACAGTGGTATCAAAGACTTTGTGTATACTGTTTCATCATTGGATTTGTGTTATTGGATAGTATAGTGTAACTTACAACTGGTATATAGATTTCTTAGTGTAGATTTGATGTTTCCAATTCTTAGTTTAGAGTGTAGAGGGTTTATTTTCTTTGTTTTGAGCAGGAAGTCTTTTCATGGCTCCCCCATAAACACTGACCACGGGTTTTCCCTAAGATTGGTGGAATATGGAATGGGAGCCAGTCAATTGTAAATATGTAGTAGTAGGAAACCTTGAGAGCCAAGCAAGAATTTGTAAAACCAAACCCTAGGTGAGCTCTTGTTACTCAGTTAGGAGTTTGGTGGAGAAAAGTTGGGAACTTAGGCAGGGGAAAGGTACCACTGTACGGTATTTGTACGGCTTCAGGTGGGGTAAGATAGGATCCTCACATGCCATAAAGATTGAAGCATCAATCAATCCATTGGCAGTAGCTTTGAAGGAGGAAGCAGTGAAACCCTAGAAAATAGGTCAATTAGCCCTCCCATCCTTGATTATAGGAATGCACTGTACGGAAGATGCAGAGGCCAGAAACCCAGTGAAAGATTTAAAGCTTTGAAAAGGGTATCAGAAAGTGTAATTTATTTGTTAGGTTATTTTTCAAGTTTGAACAAGAAAAGCCAAAAAGGGACTAGTAAGGGCTAGTAGAGATTAGGCCTCATCAAGGCAAGATCTTGAGATCGGGTAAAGTGAAGACTAAAGAACCTCCAAAATGGATCAATTTGGATGCAAGAAGCATGAGGACAGTACCTTTAATTCCCTTGCAAGTAGTTCAAGGTTGGTGATGAAGTTAGCATCTAGACCCTTCTAGGTGTTGAGAAGAAGTTTGCAAATACAAAAGGTGTTGGTCTTCCAAAGGTAAAGCACAAGTGGAGAACTCTTTGAGAAGAGTTGGAGTAGGACTAGGATAGTCTTCTAAGCTCAACAAGAACCCTTGGTAGCAGGTTCCAGGCAGGAGACAGTGGAAAGTCTTCTAGAAGATAGTGCAAGCAACCTTTGGTTTCTATCATACACCAGTCACGGTTTAGAGCATGGAGTCCATAAAAGGTAAGGAAAAATTTTTAGCCATCTGAGATGGGTTACAGTAACTTTTCAAGACTCATAATTAAGCATCAAAACTATCATAGAAGGATGAGTAGAAAAACCCATGATATAATCCTCAAATGATTACAAAATAACACCATAAAAAGAATATCAATATGTTCCCACCCTTTTCACTAATATCAAGGATCACCCCCCAAATATTATAAGGTTGGCACTTTATAATTTAGTGTGTTTACAAAGCCTTTTCCAAGATACAATGCTCAATACGCTCAAAAGCCAAAATTATAAATTTTGATACAAAATGAACCTAATATAAAATCTAGAAAATTAGCCTTATGGTTGTGTAGTTATCTTCAAGACCTTTCCAACGCCTATTCGTTTCCGAAAATTGGAGCACTAGGGTGAAAGTTATGGCCTGTTGAAGAAATTAGCACAAGACAAATTCAACTTGAAATATCTAGTACAAAATGGAAAAAAATCTTCTCAATACCTCTGTGGATGGAAAGTGCTCATCTTCAGCTATCCAATGATATCTTATTTGCTGAAATCCAATGTCTGAAGCAAAAGTTATGAATTTTTGAAAAAATGGATGAATTTAGTCTACAGGAAACGAGTTTTCTAGCAAAAAAAGTTTACTTCTGATTTGATTTTTGAAAAATCTAGTTGTTGTTTGTAGACAATAAAAAAAACCCAAAAATATTTTGATGCTAAGAACAAAACCTAGAAATCATTTTTTGATTCAGCAAGTAGAAGATGAAAAAATGATTTTTTTCAACCTTTAGCTAGGAGAAAAATGACACACAACACTTTTTGTACAACAATTTTCCTTATATTTGTGCAAGATATGCAAAATCTAAAAGATACCCAGTTGAGATTTCATCCCTGATTACAAAACCCAGAAATCATTTTTCTTACAAATGAGTGGAAGCTAGAATTATAAAGCAAAAAACAAAATGGCTCCAATGAAAAATGGTTTTCTTCAAACCCCTGCTGCAACTATGTCAAATGATCTCCAATTTGGATGAAACAAAAGCCAAATTTGACTTTCTCGAGTCTTCTAAACATGTTGGAACAATAAAAAATGCTTCTAGTATAACTAAAAAATGTTGCAATCACCTAGATCTCACAAGGAACATATGCAAAATAAAGAGGTAATCAAATCTTTGCAAATGCTTTCTAATTCTCTAGACCGTTCAAGAACGCAAGAGAAGAGCATACAAGAATTTACAATATTTTTACAAGAAAATCAATCTCTCAATCAGGTATCTAACAACTTAAATTTCTCAAAACAAAAGCTTTGATACCATGTTAGAAATTTGAAATAGATTGAATAACCCAAGGAAGTTTTTAAGAGAATTAAAGTTACATAAATTGGAAAAACATAAGAATGCAAACCAGAACTCCAAGAGATTATGCAATGTTGTTGTGACAATATTGCATTAAGAGCTTCCAAGATTGCTTGATGCAATGCAAATATGCATGAATGGATGCAAGAGTATTGCAAGAGTATGCAAATACAAGCTAGGTAGTTAGTTTATATAGAACTTAGGAGAGGAGGTAGGTGGAAAATCCAACCAATAGGAATAAACCACAAAAAGTGGAGATGAACCATCAAAAGTGGAGGATGCCACTAAAAGTGGAAAGTGGTTCCACTTTTTAAGGAAGGGGACACCACACACTTATCTGCTAGTAATAAGCTCACTTTATTATCCTAAGCAAGCTGAATAAAAATGTAGGAAAAACCTAGAAATAAGGGAAAATAAATTAACCCACTAGAAAAATAAAAAACCTACACTAATAGAAAACCCTAAAAAAGGAAAAACCATTGTGTGAGTTGGTTGTATTTAAAGAACCAATCCAATCCTCACAATTTTTTCACTATTAGGTCTCACTTAATACAATATGAGGTCTCACTAACCAAACTCTCATTGAATACAATATGCTTAGGAGCACCAACTCCTTATGGAAAACAAGAGCACCAACTCTAATGAACTACAGGAGCACCAACTCCTATAAGAAATGAAACACAAAATTACAGAGTACTACTCTATTTAAAATATGTTTTAGATCATCAAAACTCCCTTGTTTCACACTCAACCATTCAATACTTATCCCTCCTTGCACAAATGTATAATAATCTTTTTACAAGCCACCCCTTATCTCATCAAACATAAACAAGACTTAAACTGATGTTGATATGAATAAGGAACCCTCAACTTTCTGCACACATCTTGATAGTAACCTTTTTGAATGAACAAGAAGATGACACACAATGAATTTTACATAACCATTTCTCCTATCATGATGATCAACCTTAAACAAGGTTAGAATTCAATCATATGGACATTTGCACATTCTTTGCACACACCTTGATTTCAAACCAAACTCCATATACTTGTTATGAAATTCAACTTTAGACACCCCACATTGATAGTTACACAATCAGAGCACTGTTAAACAACTTCACTACACATTATCCTCAATCAAACTCCAGTCATAGACTCATTCATACTTCACCTATTTGTGTAAAGAAAAGAATGCATTTCATGCACACTATCATACTAAGACACCATTAACCCTATTCATGTTGAGAAACCAAGATCACTGCATGCAATCACTGTCACATGCAAAAGACATGTAGAGACAAGAAGATGTTACGTAAACCTCAAAGTAAAAATGCATTATTGAGAATCAATTATTATTACACAAAGAGATCAATCCTTATGAAGGAGATCAAAGGCCTAAAAGGTAAACCTAAATGAAACCCTAGTGTGCACTTAATAATTAATCAATTATTAATGTGCCTAAGTTTAGCTTAAGCAACTAAAGGAATAAGTGACTTAATTAATTAACCAGTATGATATAATTGATTAAGCATAATAACTTATTACTCTAACACCCCCCCTTAAGATGAACTTAGGAAGAAGCCAAAACACTAGAATAAGATGCATGAAAGCAAAGATGGGTCCCGGCAACTAGGCCTGATCAAGTAACCATTTACAAATGCAAGAATGAGGTAGAGAAGGAAAAAACCTAGTGGGACAAAACCCCTACAATGAGATGACATGCTACAAAACTGGAAAGAACTCTGTGAGAGTATCTTTTGGAACCATAATCCGGCAAGCAAGGAAGATACTTACGTCTATAAGAAACCATGTCGAATCATAATAATGCTGCTTAATGGCCAGACCACAGTGTAAAATGGAACTGGAAAACTCCAAACGGGAACAACCCTAGAATCTATGAAGCAGCAAGCGATTATTGAATGATGTATTACTGAAAACGAAGTGCAAAGATGCAAGATACACCCTCCCAACTACCAAAACAACCAAGTAATCTCCAAACAACCCATCGGGACAAATCTGGACTAATCAATCAACTTAGGATAGATACAAAAAAAATGCATGGACAGCAACATAGAGCTCCTCAATACCTTTCCAACGCTGCAAAGATAGCGAAAATCGGGCTGTCGTGGCAAAAGTTATGAGCTTTCAGTCCAAATAAACATCCTGACTTCAGCGAGAAATAAATGTAGATAAGCGGTAAAATCTTGAAAAATAAAAGCAGGTACCCTTGGAAATTTCGTAACCACCTTTTTATTTGATATCTTGTTTGCTTGATTTCAATACCATATGCCCAAGTTATGACCAAAAGAAAAAAAGTGCTCCTTTAGGAAAAAATTAGGGCTAGGAGGGGGCAAAGAGGCCGATACGGTCGATGACATCATCTTGATGTCGTGAGAGTCATCAGGAAAAATTGACAGCTATCTGAGTGGTTGCGGCAAAAAAATCGCCCTCCTTGCGAAAAATTTGGTAGCGATATGATACGGCATGGTGAGGAATATTCCTTGTATGTCGTCGAATATTCTTGCCTTGGAATATTCTTTAGGCTGGTTGGAGTCTTTGGAGTTGGCCGGGGCTCCTAGTCTCCACCACAGGACTACGTGGGGTTGGCAGAGGCGAAATTTGTGAGCCCTGTTAGGCCATATGATTGAAGCGGGAGTAGAGGGAGACCTCGGGGGCTAAGCGAATTAGCGATGTGAGCTTGGCGAGAAGGATAGCCGCGTGGCGGGATTCCTTTACTTTGGGCACGGCGCGGACTTCCAAAAGGCATGTTTTTAAAAAAATTGATTTTTGTGCGCCAGCGTGTTGGGGAGGCCGTACGGCCTACCTGGCAAAAATTTTTTCCTTTCAAATCAAGTACACTCCAAAATCAATGAAATGATTAAAGCGTTCGCCGAGGTTTTAGCGGCGCAAACATGATGGCGATGTCCGTTTGAGCCCAAAGTGTCCCAAAAAATTGGCTACCCCCAGATCTTGCAAAAAAGATGCCTGTGGAAACCCTTGCATTAGAAACTCACTGAAAGGCCATATCTTCAGATCACGAATAGGCAGCTACAGGTTTGGAGCTCTGATACCATGTTAGAAACCAAGATCACCTACATGCAATCAATCACCTGTCACATGCAAAAGACATGCAGAACCAAAGAAGATGTTCTGTAAACTTCAAAGTAAAAATGCATTATTGAGAATCAATTATTACAAAGAGATCAATCCTTATGAAGGAGATCAAGAGGAAACCCTAAAGGGAAACCACTAAATAAAGAACCCTAGTGTGCACGCCAATAATTAATCAATTATTAATGTGCCTAAGTTTAAGCTTAAACGAAGGGCAGTGACTTAGTGTTAACCCGGTATGATATAATTAGTGGCATAATGTATTACTCTAACGAATTTATACACTGTTATTCATTTCTTCCTTCTTATTTATTGTTTCAACATAAATAGGGTATCACTGTCTTCCATACACTCTTACAAAGCCCAGAACATGATAAAAAAGCACTCAAAGCACTGGAAATCATACACATTCAATCATTGTCTCCATACAGTTACTTAACTATGTAACTAAATACTAGGTCAAAGACATTCATAAGCCTATCAAAGTGTAGAATTTTGATGTAACCATTCTCCAACTTTAAAATAGACCTTCGATCCTCGACTCCTGCCAATCAATCAATTGAATGATAGCCATCAATTTCATATTGAGTGGTAAAATATGAAACCTTAACCTGTCTAGCCGGTTAAGGGGCCGGTTGTCCAATGAGAGCGACCCCTTTAAGTGGTCACTTAAGTGATCCTCAACCGGTGATGCCAAGTCACCAAGAAAATATAGCATAAAGTTTGCATTGAAGACCTTCACAAAAGATAAACCCCCGGTTTTCAAGGTTCTTAGGGTATAGAACTTAGTGTTTAGGTTATAAGGAGTAGTGATTAACAACCCTAATCCTCATATCTTTGCCCTTATCTCTGACTTTATCAACCATACATTTATACACACCTCTTCCACTGAACACCTGATTTGATTTATAAAAGAAAACAACTTGTAAAATGATGAAGAATTCTTCTGACATGATATACCTCTGAATGATCAATAATAACTTTGAAATGAAGTAACAACTTTGGCTTATTTGTCATAAAGAATACTTCAAGGGATAAATACAAAAACAAAATGATAAAAAATAACCTTGAACTGAAACAACTCTATCATATAGTTGATATCAAACACCTTTTGCATCATCAATGACCTTTGACACCCTTTTGCATCACCATTGTGAAATGAAGGTATGAAGGCTTGCATCAACACTATGAAATGAAGGAACAAGAACAAGTACCTTTGCATATTGCATCAACACTACCTTTAACATTGAATGAACAAGTATGCTTCATTGTTTTCACATCAACAACATGAAACCATGAAAGGAATGAATGAACATATACCCTCTGTCATCTTTGAAATTCTCTATCATCTATCATCTTTGACATTTATGACAAGCATCAACTAACAAACACCATGAATGAACTTTTACATCAATGACATCAACACAAACCTTTGACATCAATGACAAACATCAACAAACTCCCCCTTTGTCATTGATGGAAAAACCATTGAATGCAAGTCTATTACTCCCCTTTCGACATCAAAGACAAAGGATTACATACTCCCCCTACAAAAGCTAGTCTATACATTGAGATTGAAAGCAAAGAACTATCATTGGCATTACTCTAACAAGATTCTCTCAAGGAACTAATAGCATATCACTGTCATCAAGGAAAACATCACTGTACATGAACATATAGGCCAAATTGAATGAATAACACTGCCAAAATAATGAAGATCACTTGCAAATTGTGAGGGAGTAAATAGTCATGAAATCACTATATGTTATCAAAATCACAACACCAAAACATGAACAACTGTAAACAACAAATAAGGCATTGATAAGGAATACCACCATTTAGGCATAATAATAGTTTCAAGATCCATAGTACTCTCCAAACACAAGAGTATTAACATTTTCAAGACCCATATGACACTTTCCAAAGGAGTAAATTTTATTTCCTCACTTGACAATGATTGATAGCACAATAAAAACAAGAACCTATGTTCATTTGCAAGCCCTAACACCTCTGTCACTTGTCTATGACTATCCTTTAAATCTTCATTACTTCCATTCCTTCAAGATTATCCTGATCATGCCACAATGTATCTTAATCTGCCATTATAACCTTGTTCACAGTCTTTGAAATCTTTATTAGACATTGATTGAGTTTTACCTTCTCATAGGTCCATCTTTTTGCATGGTGATCTCTGTTAGAATTGGCTATGGAGATATTCTGCCAAGATCTTGAGGCCAAATGGAAAGCACAAAGAGAGAAGATCAATATGACAAGAATAAAATGTATTCTTATCAATTATGCAAATATCATTCAATGTTTTTGTACAAAGTATGAGAGATCCCTTGGTTATATAGCCAAGGTAAGATACAAGATGTCATAAGATTATGACAAGTGTCTTAATCATACGACATGAGAAAACTTATCAAAACTACCTAGGTCACATGTATTACAAGTCAAAAGATAAGATAACAACTAACACCTCCTAGAAAGATTCCTTCCTAGGACCTAAGTAAACTTAACATGTAAATGAGTCCCCTAGTAATAAATTAACTAGGTACAAGACTTTATTTACACCAACACCCCCCCTTAAGTGCAACTTAGGGAGTAGCAGATTATTATGCAAATGACACAAAGATGGGTCCTGACTACGAGGCCATGTTAGGTACCCATGTACAAATGCAAAAGAAATATCCCACAAATGGAGAAAAGGAGTAAACCCAGTGGGACAAAACTCCTCCCCAAAAGAGATGAAATATAATAAATGAAATTCTCTCAATGATGCATGAGAAGGACAAAACCCCATGTGAGGAAAAATACCCCCCATAAGAGAGAAGAAGAGAGACAAGACAACCCCCCCTCAATGTTGAGTCTCCTGCAATGATGGTAGAAGCTCGACATTGAATGCTGAAGATGATCAAAAAGCGTCGAACAACGTTCCCCCCCTTAGGAAGAAACAAAACCATGGATGTATGCAGGATGCCAAGAAGATGGATGATGCATGATGTCTTTGAAGCATGCTTAAATGTCTCCATTTGATGTTGAAAGGTGTCACAATCCAAATAGGCATTCTAGGCCACTCTACTGAAGAGTAAAATCCATAATCTAGTAGAGATGAATATAGAACACAATCCAAAGATAATGATGTTCCCTTTGAAGAAAAAGAAGCCTCCTCCAAATGTTGTCCAAAAGTATCCACATTCACACAAAACTGCAAAGAATGATCATGTAGAGATTGAACAAGAGGGTCAAGGTGTTCCCTTGCAACAACTGAAGAAGGATCTCCTCCATCAAAGAGAAGATGAATCCTATCGATGATGTCTCCCAAATTCGCAATATGAGACTCAACAAACAAGTATGAAATACTTGTCAAAAATCCATCCAAAATAGCCAAATCTAAAAGACAATGAAGGGCCTAATGCACTAAATCACAAGGAACCAAAACTGTTGAATCACAAGCATCCTCAGGTACAACAGTAGATGATTCTGCCAATTCTAGATTACAAGAGTCCCCAGCCTTAATATGTTGACTCATAGATGAAGAAGATGAACCCTCTAAATCTAGATTAGGAGCCATAGAAACTAAAGTATCAATAGATGTCTTTGTAGGAGGAGAAGGAGAAGGTTCTATGTCATCAAAGCTACCATACCTTTCCCAATCAACAAGTATTTCAGTTGCTTTCTCATCAATAAGTCAAAATTCTACAAGTGGAATAAGAAAATCCACAGCAAGATCCTCTAGGAATGGAGGTTCATTCGAGTCGCCATACATCTCCCAAAGTTTGGTCATAATGTCACAAGGGATCTCAATACCATCAATGGCCATTTGTGTATCAATATCACAACTACAACCAATTACTCTTAGGATATGTTCTATTTTTATGTCCCACATGCAAATCTCTTCTATTTTGATGAAGGTTTAGGAACTAATCCATAGAGATATGGAAAAATATTATGCCACCTACAATGTGATAGGATTCCATCTCGCCAAGACTTAAAGTTCCATTGATTTAACCTTATTACAACAAGATGTGTTTTTATGCCCATATTAAAATCCTCAAGTTTAGTCACACAATAGATAATTCAAGAGACATAAGCCAACAAAGGAAAAAGATTACCCCCCTAAATTACTAAATCATGAAACCCCCCAAGCAATATCAAATTTTTGGCACTTTATACTTAGTGTGTTTACAGTTGCCACTTGCCAAAAACAAGAAAGTGCTCTTGATCTTGGTACATGCAAATGACAAAATTAGGCCACAAGCACAAAGTAATTTTTTTTACAATAGATGAGATCAAACTGATTACACCACTAGAAAGTACACAAAAAAAATGCACTTTCAAAAAAAAATTCACCCAAAAATTTTATTGTAGAGAAAGATATGAGCTCCCGAAGTTCCCAAAATGAGGAAGAAGCAACAACACCTGTGAGAATATGAAATTTATGGAAAATAAATACACTAAAACTAAAATCTAACTGTACCACTGCGAAGAGCACAAAATTCTACCCCAAATTAAAAAAAATGCTCAAAAAAGGAGTCAAAATGAGGAAGTTATGGTCGTTTGAAGTTCTCCTGCAAAATCAAAAAGCTCAATGGAAGGGGGTCCAAAAATTTCAAAAGGATACTAACATCATTGATGACGTGTTGCTGACGCAAGCAGTATACTATATTAAATTTGACAATTTCTAGGCCATCACCTTCTCATCCCATGTTGTCGGAATATTTTTCTGGGATATTCTCTATGGTGTTGACTATACTGCCGAAATCTCCTGGGAATCTTTGGCCATTGGAATCCCTTTCTTTAAATGGAAATTTTTTAAAAATAGTCAATTTTTATTTTTAAGGCATTGATTTTAAGATTGACCTGTTGGATTTAATTCACGGTGGTCGACAGAGATGGGGGCCTGCGGTGGTGGGGCCTTTAACCTGCGCCATGTGGCTCTTCCTAGACGCCTGGTACAGTATAGTATGCAGAATATACAAAAAGAACTTTGCTTCTTCTTTTTTATTATTTAAAAAACCTTTACAATAAAAAAAATAAAACTATGAATTTTTTAATAAGATTTTTGGAAAAATATTCGTAGAAAAAATATATATATTTTCATACCGTAGCAATTATGATGACCTGGCGGGCCGTAAGACTCCCTGGGCAATTTTTTTTTGCTTCGGCAAACAACTTCTTTGAATTTGACAAATTGAAAGTCGATCTAATGGTTTTTGGCCCTTCTGGATGTGATGGCAAGGTTGGATTTGACCCCAAACGCTCCAAAATTGTAGCTACCTTCTGGATCTGGCAACCACACTTCAACTTCAAACCCTCATAGATTTGGACTCATATGTCCGATTTGGACAAAAAAAGGAAAAATTGACTTTCTCAAACCTTCTAGACACAATGGTGATCTCAAATTTGCACCAACAAGCTCTAATTTGAACCTGCAATAAAAGAGCCACACATAGGAACCCCCCCAAATCTAGTATTTCTATCAAGTTTTTCTAATTCTCTAGATCATCATACAATGCAAGAGAAGAGCATACTCAACTTTCCAAGATTTACCAAGATCTCTCAAAAAATGGCTAACCAAAGGCACCCAACCCACTCTGATACCATGTTAGAATTGGCTATGGAGATAGCCTACTAAGATCTTAAGGCCAAATAGAAAGCACAAAGAGAGAAGATCAATATGACAAGAATAAACTGCATTCTTATCAATTATGCAAATATTATTCAATGTTGTTGTACAATGTATGAGATATCCCTTGGTTATATAGCCAAGGTGAGATACAAGATGTCATAAGATTATGACAATTTTCTTAATCATATGACATGAGACAACTTATCACAACTACCTAGGTCACATGTGTTACAAGTCAAAAGATAAGATAACAACTAATGAAAACTAACACCTTCTAGAAAGATTCCTTCCTAGGACCTAAGTAAACTTAACGTGCAAATAAGTCCCCTAGTAATGAATTAACTAGGTACAAGACTTTATTTACACAAACAATCTAAAAAAAGTTCATAAGCATTGTCCTTATATGGTATCTTCCACTGCCCTCCATTTATAGACCTGTGATGTTTCTCTTTAACTGTGTTATAGACTTGTCTAGTGTTTTAAGTCGTGGGTCTTTACCTTTTTTCTATGACTATTCCATGATTTAGAGAGGCCACTATCTTTCTTGCAACTTTAATCTTGACTATCATAAATTGACAACCTTAAAGATCTCTTCCCACCTATGTCTTTTGGCCCTACCTTAGTTCAAGGTAAAACTCTCCATTGTTTGCTTTGTATTTGCTACATACTTTCCATGTTTTAGGGTTTTGGAGAGAAGCCTCATATAATAAGGTTTCTAACTATCCTCCCATGATGGTGTTAAGCCTAACTATCCTATGTCTGAAACTTGGTTATGTTTTGTCTTTTGTGACTCTTCATAATATATGCTTCTTGGTTTTCTCCATCCTGCACGGTCTTCTTGATGAATTAATTGTCCATCCTTGAGAATTTTGAACCCTTGTTCTAAGTCATCTCATTATTCTTCCACAATTCAATATCCATCTATTATGGGTTTGCATCAAACATGACAACATTGTGACTATGAAAGACTATCCTTCTAGACAATGATTGTCCCTAAAGTCTTACACCATGGCTTGCACTCAACATAGTCAACATTATGATTGTGTTTTCAATATTAGATTTGATAATGATTACTATTATATGTCCTTATTGCCAACTTAAGCAAAAAAAAATACTCGTAACACATGGCTGCCACTACTCATGAATGTTCTCTCCAAACTTATTGTCATTCAAGCTTTACTTGTCACCGTGACTATGTTTTTAAAAGTGAAAACCGCTCTTTTTAGGGACTACTCCTTCAAAGATCTGAGATCAAACCCACATAGGACTATGAATCTTTACCTTTCACTGTGACAGTAAATCTTATTCCTTTCTTTGTTACTATCATCCAAACAATGCCATTCACCTTGATCAATGAGATCATTGCCTTCATTAGAATTGCAATTGCCTATCACAAAGAGGATCACACTCTCTTGAATTCATAGATGATATATCATTCCTAGTGAAATATTAACACCCCACTCTCAAACTCCATTTGTTTCCACACTTTGATATATTACTTGCAACATGTTCATGGGAATACCACTGTCACTGAAACACACAAAGAAGACAATACTACAATAGTGATTCAAATTACAGATCCATATGATCTTTGATGATCTGTGATAATCATTCACAATGCATTGTCATTATACAACCTAGTAGCAAGGCCTATATGATAATGACAAGACAACTAATCACTTCTAGATGATGACAAGACAATTGATCACATGTAAATGTTGTCATAACCCAAATTTATTGCATTTTTAATTATAATACGATAAATTGAGTTATTGAGGAAATTCAATATGTTGAATAGAAATTTTGATATTTTTGAAAAGATTGAAAGAAGTTGTCTATCATTGACTATGTGATATTTTTGAATTATCTTATATTTTATCACAAATTGAACGTTATTGATGAATTTTGCAAGTGCAAGTGTACAATTGTAGGGTGATAGGTTGAAGGGTGAGAACATGGTTGAAGTAGGATCGTTTAGCTAGATTGAATGGTAAGATCGATGGAATTAGGGTGCACACACCTCAAATAGCATAATAAATGCATTTAGAATTAATATAGGAGAATTATATTTATTTGACTTGAACTGACTCGATGATTGAAAAGATGTACTTGTGAAAAGTAATACATGTGAAATTTTTATTTAAATTTTTTATCTTAATCTTGTGGTTTGAGAGTTTGAAAGAAAATGAAAGTGTGACTTAACATGGAAGGAATGTATGTATTTAAAAAAAAAAAGCTTATGCATTTAAACATTATTGTTCGAAATGAAAACAAAAGTTCATTCTTATTTAATGTTGAATATGAACATGAAAACATCTATATACAAACACACACACACACACACACATATATACACATGTATATATATGCGAATACATATATATATGTATATA
>VDFB02012060.1:0-11321 GCA_007258455.2 Sequoia sempervirens
GTGGCAATGCCAACAACAATAGAGATATGCAACAACGGAAATAACCTTTGACTAATATGCTATTTCTTTGAGTAAAAGAAATCAACATCTTTATTAAGGACAACACATTGGTCTTCCAACGAGTTGGTAGGGTGGAGTTAATATGCTCACTATAGAAAGAATAGTTCCATCGTACGTATTTCCTCTGACATACATTTCACTGAATCTCTAATTAGTGATGTGCTTTTATAGGAGGTTGTATAGGCTACTCATGATAGTGTATAATGCATTATATTCAAACAATCACCATGAGATCACCACAAATATTTTTTAGTGACAAGCATTAACTCATTCACCACTTGACCTCTTTTCCGCGCTAGCCTTCAATTTACTATCATAGGCATTATGTCAAGGTAAATCAATCTTAAAATTGAGTGGTTGGGTAATCAGTATACATATCTATACATATCTATCTGTCAGTGGAGCTTGAAATCCTCGAATGCAAAACCTATTTGGAGAATTGATAGGCCATACTAATATGAGTTAATGTGTAGATTTAAGTATCTTTCAATGCAATTCAATGTATGTTGGCTGCATTATCAAAGGAGCACTTTCTATGGCTTTATGACTTGAGAATGCAAGAGATCCAAGCAAGCTTTAATGTGACTGAATTTAAACATTGCTTATCAAATTGAAAGGATAGTTGTAGATCTTTATCTCTCAAGGGATTATTCTTCTTGTTTACATCAAGCAACAAAGGTGGTCTCTCTTTCACATGGGAATTAAGAAAAAGTAAGCAGATTGGAGTTGAGCATTGAATTTAAACTTGAAAAAAGCATTATTTAATGCTTATTTTAATAACTTCAAACATCCATTTCCTAATCTCATTTTCTGTTTTAAGACAACTCACTTTCAATTTGGGGTTTAAAATCAATCATTGCTTTGGATTTTTTTTCAAAGTCAGATTAAAACCGAGCTTTAGAAACTCACTAAGCTTTTTCGATTTGGTCTAAAATTTTACAAGAAAATTATCACATTTTCCTTTGGTGCTTAAAAAAAATTCATCATTGCTTTGAGGCTTAAAGTGAACACGTGTTTTTCATGTTTCGTAATCTCTTATTCAAATTAATCTCAGCTAAAAAGGCGTATGCACTTCTCTTGCGCTTCATGGAGATCTTGAGAATCAAAAGGCCTTTTTCGTGATTTTAGGGTAGGATAAAGCAATGACGTCCACACTTTGTTTTGGGTTTAAAATTGAACAAAATCTTGTGTGAGTGTGGGTGAGCTTATTGCATGTGTTCTCCCTTTGTTTCTAAACAAGGGTCGATCGAACTATGAATAAGTTTATTCGCTTTTGTCTATCTTAGAGGACCTGCATTGGGGAAAAAGTACTCACCCAAGGGAACGACTCAACCGGTAACACTCTAAAGCCAAGAGTATTCCAACTGGGATATAAATGTGGGTATTGGAGTAAACGCCAATATCACACGGTTGATTCCAACAAGATGGATCCGAAGGGGACTCTGCTATGGGTCAATCTCCACTATAATGGAAAGTACTTGATGAAAACCTGTGCTATAACTTTCAAAATCCTTTAGTCTATTTGAGCTATAACAAGAATGGTCATTCGTTGCCCCACACTTTTATAGTCTTTATTAGAAATGGAAAGCATGCCATGGGAGTTTCATGGGTGTTGATGTTTGGCTTCCCTATATAAGTGAGTGTCGTGGAGGGGAGCCAGTGGGGTCAAGCATCTAACCATTCGCTAAAGATAAGTGTAGCTGGACTTGTCCAAGTGGGAATCCAACAAATACTATCTTTCACATCCATAGGGTTGTATTTTTTCTTGTTTGAAAACATAGTGCTTTGATCGAAAACATTGAAACCAACATTCAATAGAGCATCAAATCTCAAACCCTCTTTAGAGAAGAAAATATCCTTAACAAATTCATGTTATTGCTTGCCCTTGGGATTTGTATCCCTAGAGGCTTCTTCGCAACACTTTTTGATCTCATCTCACTTTCCTACTAAGGTCAACATTAGAAACCTTTGCCTCATTTCTGATTTCCAAATAATGCATTTTATGGATGAAAGAAAGTTAGGACATTGAACAATTGAAAACCTAATCAAGAAGTGTTTGTGATAAAAATAATCCATTAAGAAAAGATTGAATCAATTGACCCCACACATGCTTGGCATTTTTGGTTGCTATTATTTGCATGCAAACATTGGTCTTTTATTTTTAAATTACTTAGAGAAATGCATGTTCTTCTACTATCTTGGTCTCAGAATAAGTCCTTCCTAGGTTCATTTAGGATCAAATCAAAACACTTCATCCAAATTCCAAAAATTTATCAATCCATCCCACGTAACTTTAGAGCTTGAAATACATCATTCTAGACTTGGGTAGATCATCAAATCAAAATCATTTGTTTAATTAGGTGTGTGGGAATGCATCCTTTCTCATAAATTTAATTAAATCAGCAATCCTTTGAACAAGTTCATCCTAAGATAATATCTAACATCTTAGGGTTTACAAGTTCATTATCCAAATCCAATCAAACCAATCAAAATCAAACACTAAGTCTAGCATTGATACAAAGTCACTAAACGTTCAAACACTCATATCATTTCCCATTTTCATCCTTCATCTCGTCATTGGTCCTAAAGACCTTAGAGGTCACTTTTGCAACAAGGTAAAAACACAAGAGGAACATGGAATATAAACTTGATCCATACATCATGAGTAATCCAAGTCAACTAAGCTATCAAAGCCTGCTTAGGTGTTATCAAAATCACACTTATACAAGCTATGAGCACACCTAAAATGACCTAGGCTGCAAGCTTCATTTACCACTTTAGATCCTAACATAATTAAGTTGTTAATTATGTCCTTGATCCACGATGGAGCTATTGTTTTAAATAATTCATTTCCCCATTTATTTGCATTATCATGATTTATTAAAAATGAAATAAATAGTATTTTATCTATCGATCATTTAATTATCTAAGTCTTTCATTTTACAATTAAAATAAAATTTTATAATTTATTTAATTTTCCTTAATCATTTATGTCTTCTTGATTAATTAAATAATTTATTTATTTAGTCACGTCATAATTAAATCCCCTTCTTCTAAAAATTAAATAAATTCTTATTTATTTAATTTTGTCCACTTCCCACTATAATTAAATAATTATCCTAATTATTTAATTATTCATTAGCTTTTTCTCTCTTTAAAATTAAATAAATTTGATTTATTTAATTTAGCCAATTCTCCTGAATTTTGAATTAAATCATTAATTAAATTAAAAATAATTCTTTTGTCACATTCTTCCATAATTAAATAATGTCTTTATTATTTAATTATTTACTAGCCACCTGGAGTAAATAAATTTTATTATTTAATTTCTCCAGCAACCTCTTTGTCCATGCCAGCCTTATCTTCCAAATTAATTCTTGACTTTTGACATCTCATTTAATTTCGACCATTGATTGAATTATTTTATAATTCAATCTTGACCCTTCATTCCTACCTGTTGCCCTAATTTTGACCTAACCCTAATGCATAGCAGCATTCAATCTTAAACATTGATCTTAGGGTTTTTGTCATCTTTTCATCCTGGCCACACGTTCAAAATTGCAGTTTTCATAAAAGGGCAATTTTGATCTCATTTGCTCCTCCTGGCTCTCTTAGTCTCTTGCACTCTTAGTCTCTCTCAGGTTTAGATTTCAATTTATGCTACTATTAGTTTTACAGTCATAGTCACTTACAGCCATAGTCATTTTAGTCCATTGTAGGGTCATTTTATTTTCTGCAAATCCTTCAACACTTGCATAGGGCTTAGTCTTTAGTCATAGTTGCTCACATAAATTTGAGGGCATTTTTATCTTCTGCAAGCTAGGAGGTGTAACAAAGGTCAATCATGGAAGGTGGAGACTTAGGGTAACATGGTCCCTTTTGTCTTCACATTACTTCCATTGTGCTTTGTTATTTCATAGGAATTTTGATGTTATTGTGCTAACCCCTTTAACTATTCTAGGATTTTCCCTTGATCACATTGGTGAACCCGGCGTTGTTATTTCGGCTTTTCGTATGTTTTTTTTTGGTGTTTTCTGTTGTTTACTACCCAGAAATGCGAGGTCGGTCAGCATAACTTCTTTTTAAAAAGCAGGTGTGGCTGGCGCATCATACAATAATGCGGCCTTTTTGAAGCCAGTAGAGCCATTTGATAGCTGTCATAAAAGCATAGTGACACCGAGGCGACACATCCGGCTTTTCTGAGCCGCGCTCAAGTAACCCAGAAAGGCGCATTTGAAATGCGCTTGCATAATACGGTATAATACTTTTTTTAGTTTGAGGGTTTTATATTTGAATTTCGGGTGCTCTAATCTGATGTCTTCCTGTATTTCCTGCTTATTCCTGCATGTTGGACAAGATCATATTTTCTGTCACTAATCCTTTCTGGTAGTGGCCTTCTATTTTGGTAGGGTTTTTTTTGTTGTTTCGCATTTGTTTTGTAACCTGGATCGCAGTGCGGATCGCCGCCAGCGTTGCAGCGCATCTGGCAATGAAGCATTTTAGAAAGCGCAAGCGCCAATTAAGAAGACGCGAATTGACGTGCATTGCGCATTAAGCGAGTATAGCAGCGCGTCGACCGACTGTTCATCACGTACGGTATCTGCTTTCCCACGTTTTTCTGGTGAATTTTTTTTTTTTACGACGGTTTGAGGTTTGCAATTATTAGAACTTCAGATTTTTCTGATCACTGGTTTTCTGGTTTTCCATATTTTTCTGTGTTTCTATTCCTGCATGTTAACCAGATTAGATATTTTGTGTTACTAATAGTTTCTTGTAGCGTGTGGCGATCCTTTTTCGTGTGTCCAAGATCATCACATACAAGACTACTAACTCATTGTTTGCAGATTCGCATGTCAAAGAAAGAGAAAACAAATAGTGTACTTGTTTATTTCTAGATTAGCAAACTTTGAATTTGGTGCTTTTAAAAAGAATCATGTCTTTCATGCTTGAGTGTGCTTGTGGAGTGGTAGGTGAGTATGCTCTCACTTGGTGAAAACCTTGTGATTAGAAAACCAGACCCATTCTTTTTTGTTAATTTACCCTTCACGATTCGGTATATCGGAGTATCCTCTCCCCTTGCGCATTCGTGTGATCCTGGGTGTAAGAGAAACGGTTACCGACTCTAGAACTTGGGCCTATTTTTGTGGGAAAAAGTACTCACCCCAGGAAGACTCAGACCGGTAGCACCCTGACACCGAGGGACTTCCAGCCGGTATAGAAAAGTGGGTTCTTGAAGCCAAGAATCTGGCGTGAATTCACGGAAACAAGGATGGATCGAAAGGGACTATCGCGCATGGATCCACCCATGGAGCAGAATGCTTGAATTAAACACTCTTGTCTTGAGTGTCCAACCCATTCACATATTTGGCGTTGCTTTGATATAGATGCGGGGAATTACGATGTCAATGCAAGATTACTCACTACTGATCCCCTTGAGTAGAGATAGCAATTCTTGGGATGTCACTACCCAATGAATCCGAATTTGGTGTGCTCGAATGACGTTAATGAGCCATGGAGGGGAGCCAATGCCACCAAATTCTAAGCTATCCGCTCTCGAGAAGGAAAGGTGTTCATCACCAATTCGGGGTATAACTGGTGGGCTATATCAAGTATACAAACCCAAGGCCTAGTTGCCTTTCTAGGATTGTGCTTATCTCATGTGTGTTTGGTTATCCCTTTAAAAAATGCTGTGTTTGTCAAGTGCATTCTGGTTTTGTCACAGTCCAAACAAAATAGTCATCAAACAGATCAAAAACTTCCATCAACATACCACAAAAATCACTTTGAAACAAAACTGTCATATCTGTCGAACCGCAACTGAGATTATGCAACGCAACTGCTCTGATAAACCGCATCTGAAACTTATAACAATGCATCTGTATGCGTCACAACGCATCTATAAACCTGAAATCCGCATTTGTTAAACCAAGTCGCATCTGACAGTCAAAAAGCCGCAAGTGAGAAACTAAACCGCAATTGCTAAACCGCGACGCAATTGCCCAACTGAGACGCATCTGCCTGTCAAAATTCTTAAACTGTACAGTTGAAACTAGAGACCTCCAAACTGTCAACCATCTGTCAAACTCTGTCATCTGAAAGATTCTGCCAGAAACCCAATTTGAAATTGCTCAAATTTTTGTCTCTTAGCTTTGCATTGATCACCTTAGGTTTCATACCTCACCCCATTTAGTATCACACATTCAACATTACGCTATCCCTAGGCTCAAATCTTGCATATTTAGGAATAGGAAAATCTTAGGCACCCCTTGGAAAAATCATTGTTTTTGAAATTAGACCCTTTTGGACTAAGTTATCAAACATCCTTTTAGTCATTGTCCTCTTTTGTGAGATTTCTTCCAACTCAAAAGTCTAGTTAGGAAGACTTACTAGTCATCTTGTCAACTTGTCATTAACAATAAAAGTCTTTTAGCAGTCCAAATCGAAAACAAAGTTCAAGCTTAGAAGTGCTTAGATAGCCTCATTCTACATTGCATCCACATTACATACCTTATTCACAAAAATCCAAAAACAGTGGTCATTTTAGTCGTCAATTTGAACCTTAGATTTCACCTAGTGTCATACTTGCATCTAGTGGACATTCCCTTTGAGCAATCTCATTTATGGTCGAAACCAGACTTCAAAAGCACAAAAGACAAATGGAAAACTTTAGGAAAGATCCCAACAGTCCTCCACATGACTCAAACTGGACCGTGAATGATCCCTTTACCAATCTAGACAATCAACCTCTAGTGACAACACAATCCTTACCTAACAACTCATTCGAACGCTACATGCAAAGAGATGAAAACGGTCAACTACTTCAAGAACACATAGAAGCATTGACACAAGACCCAGAGGCCTATCAGTTGGCTGAAACAATAGCACGTCACGATAGAGACAGATTCGTAGCTATGCTCTTAAGTGAAGGAGCTAAGTTACCACCAGGATTTGACATTAACACATTACATGACCCTAATGCCAATAATGTTCATAACATCTCACACAGTGGTCAAATCCTAAATACTACAAGTAACATCCCTTTTGACACCACAACACTACGTACCACATCCAACATCCCAAATATCTCCAATACAATAAACGCTACATCTATTGGGGGATCACAATCATCCACAACATCCACAACACTACCCCAATTAAATACAACCACTCTTGGCTCCTTGACATCATCAGAAAATTATTCCAATCCTCTTGTTATCACAATAGCAAACACTATGGGGGCATCATCAAGTCATCACAACCCCCCCTTGACAACTACATCTACTACCATGAACACAACTTCAACAAAATCGTTCAGTAGTAATTCACAACATCCTTTGGGAGGAGCCACAGGGCGTATCTTTATACAAGGACAACAACAAAACATTAACACGAGAACACAGTCAAACGTCATTACCTCCCAAGGTACAAATACCAATGTTCCCCTTGTGCAAAATCAGCAATTCACACAAAGTGGCCAAATAACTCAACCCATGACATCGTCGATACATCCTAACATTCATGGTCACAACATCCCCCAAATAATGACATGCATAGCTGGGGGACACATTCCAACATACTCATCCAACGTTCACACTCATCAACATGCACCTAATCACAACTTTCAATACCAACAACACACGTCATATGTACCACAACAACCCGTACCGCCACAATACACCTAGACTCACGCTGGAACACATATTGTACCAGGCAATCCAATGTATGGAAATATAAATGACCCTACCATAGATGAACTCAAAACAACAGTGCGGGATATGGCGAAGACAATGCAAAACATGCTCATCACCGGCGGGAAATCCGAAATATCATATGATCTGGATGTATACCCATTTGACACAAACTTACGTATGCCCGCATTTCCGCCAGGATATGTGTCACCCAACTTCACTAAATATAAAGGCAAGACAAATCCCATTGAACATCTTCACGAATTCGCAACTAACTGTATGGATATCGCCTACGAACCCACATACTTGATGAGACTTTTTTCCAAAAGTTTGGCGGGTCAAGCCCTTGAATGGTTTTCAACGCAAAAAGATATCCAGACATGGGATGAGCCCAAAAGAAGGTTCATAAAAAATTACGCATACAATATTAGCACTTGGGCACTCTATCTGCTAGAAGCTTGTAAAATACTCACAAGAAGTCGGGTGAGACACATTTATCAGTTCTTTCAAAATGGAGAATGTCCTGGCTAGTCGATGTCACATTGACATTCTGAAAGAAGAAAGATTGACATGTTTGTCCAAAGCGCTAAGACCCCTCAAATTAAGTACAAATACATTGTTACTTTGGCCTTCACGAATTAGTGGAAAAGGGGTCCAGTTTAGAAGCCTTATCGCCGAAGGCTGAGGTATGGTTCCAAAAACACAAACACCAACCCACCCGCTGACAAAAAAAAATACTGGGTCAAGAATAAACATGTTACAAATGATGGTGTTGTTGACGCCAAGACTGCAAGTCCCGTATTGGCTCTGAAAGGGGTGCAACAACAAAATAGACCAACAACAACATTGACACCTCCCCCCAATACTCCTTCAAACAGTCAAAATGATCAAAACCGTCAAGGACAATATCGTCAACTAAGACAATTCCCTAGGGGTCACAGATACACCAATTTAGGTGAATCCATTGCAGATGTCCTCAAGAAATGCATCCAACATGGGGTCATCACACTTCCAGAAATAAAACCTTATGACCCAGGGCAATTCAAACCAGCATGGTGGGATGACAACACAATTTGTGAATACCATCGAGTCAAAGGGCATACAACCTCCAACTGTCGACAACTGAAAAACGTAATCCAAGACCTCATTGAAAATCGCACCATCGAAGTAGGCGGATCGCAATTCAATTCCAACTCAAATCATACTATCCACAAGAATCCACTACAGGATCATGGTCCCCATAATGCTTCCACTTCCGGGAGTCCACAAAACCAGACTAACTTCACACTGAGCCATTATGATTACTCGGTGGACCCGTAATAAATAATGTTTAGAGCAGGCGAGAATACATCAACACCAATTGCCATCGGAGGCACCCTGATTGCAATGCTACTACGAAGTGGCAAGATTACTATGGCGCGATTCCACCGAGGATAAACTAAGATCAACAACCAGCGAGGTCCATGCTAAACCGATACAACCGACTTCATCGCTCAAACAGCCAAAACTGTCTCAAACCTAGCGGTGGAAACCCAAAAGAAATTGGGTTCAATCATTACGACCAATAGGAAAGACTCTGAAAATATCTATCAGCCGAAGCCCATTATTTCTCCACTTTTTAGAAAATCCTAGATAAAACTCTTAGAGTCGTCGGTCTACGAAGGACATTGATATCAATCGAGTTTGAAACTAGTTGGGATATCTCACCACGCCCGCACCATAATACGCAATACCGGATCGGGATTACTCATCATCTAAAACCAATACAATGATGCATTACGCCAGTTTTGTCCACAGCTGGTTAGGCGGGTTTTAATAGATGGGCGGGCGGGGTTGAATATATGCTCCCACTAAAGGCTGGTTAAGGCTCTTGGATTCTCGATGCATGTAGACTAACCCTGCAAAAGCCTGGTGATCAAAGCATATGATGATGAGAGCGGCTCTTTGCAAGTGTTATCTCTCCCTATCAGTGGGACCACTCATTTATGCGACACAACTTGCCAGGTCCTGGATTTGGAACTACCATACAACATCTTACTTGGCCGCCCATGGATCCACGCCTTAAAGGCCATTCCGTCGACATACCACCAATGCCTCAAGTTTCCTTTTGATGGTACAGAAGTAACCATATATGGAGACCCCGACCCTTTCCAATATTGTACCAATTTAAGGGGTATCTCTGAAAACCAAGTACCTATTAACTGGGAAGCACCTGGCTCCTCGTCCAAATACATCGACCCTTCCATGCTCGGGTCATCTTCCACATCCACTCCATCCACGTCTGCTGACATATCACAACCCTCCACCAACCCTAAGACCGAATCAACTGATAAAATCCAGGACCTCGGCTGCGGAGAGTTCAAACTAAATACAGCATACAGCATAACTACAATACCTACTCCTCCAAAGATATATGGTCGACCATGTTTCAGAATGGAACTGCAAGAAACATTCAAAGTTCCACCGAATACAGTTTTCATCAAGTGGGGAGACATGAGTGATGAAGACCTTATCGACATCACAGGATGGATCTACAAGGATACAGTCTCACTACCTCCACTACCAGGCCAGAAATATGGCAAGGGTTACAATATCATGAAGGCTAAAGGCTACGATGGTACTAGTGGCCTTGGAAAAAATAAAACTGGTCGAAGGGAACCCATAGAAACTTTCCAAACTCCAAAGTATCTTGGATTAGGGTTTGGATCACTCGACAATGACGATCGACGTACCCATGAACTTTCCAGTGAGCGAGTACATGCTTCTGAAAGTGTTGAGACTACTAGGGAATACCTAACCGAAACAAACTCCCATGAGTGGGAATTTGGCTCCGAACGATCCCTAAGTGACTGTTGTCTTGATGACTTGTTTGTCGAACCAAGGGAATTGACCTCTGAACAACGATTTTGGCAAACATTCAAAATTGAGTGGGCACCAAACAGTCAAAATCCCACTAACACTTCTCATGACATGCAACAACCACCATCCGAACCCCCTCAGTCTAATCTATCTAAAGTATCAGATGACATTGATAGCCAGGGCTGTCAAACCTTCACCCCTTATTATGACAACGAATATGACACTAGTGAAGGAGAATATTGGATAGAGTCCGATGTCGAGTTGGACGATGATAACCTCATCTACAACATCAACACATCCATCTGTATGCTATCGACATCCTCACCCGAATTCACTAGCCTTGACGATGGCATTTCATTAGTCTACCCTGAACTAGTCGATTGGGACCAACAAGGACCGCCAATTCTAGACACATTCCAAAATGATGAAGCCATCGCTGAATTCATGGGATTACTTGAGGGCATACCCAGTGGGGACCACAAATCAGGATTTGCTATTGATCTAGACTGCACGGCATACTTCAGTGAGACAGTTTAGTCCTCTAGTCGCAAAAGTAAAAGTAAAGTAAAAAATGAAACGTCTCTAGGTGAAAACCAGAAGGCACCTCTTGACGGTAAAATAGTAAAAACAAAGGACGTATCTGCGGGTGAAAACCTCTCGGAGGCGCCCAAAGATGGAGGACTGGACTTTCTCCCCGTACAATAGGAGAGATCA
>VDFB02012061.1:0-30638 GCA_007258455.2 Sequoia sempervirens
CAAATGCATTTTCCATCCTTTGCTGATTTAAATAAATCAAATATTTAAGTCATAAAGGTCAAACTCACCTAATCATCATTAAGCTAATCTAATCCTACTTAGCCTAACCTAACCACCCATCACATCCTCTAGATATTCCCACTTGCACACAAATAAATCAATTTATTGATTTATTAAAATTCCTTATTTTCTTTCAACTTGGCATAAAAAATAGAATATTCCCTCAAGTTTGAAAATGATGACAAGTTGACTTGTCCCCTCCAACATTGCATTAACTTCTCATTTTCATGTCCCCCTCTCAACATTTATTTCACAAATTTGAATTTGAAACTCCCTCTCTTGGGAACATTTCCAAAATCTTGCACATCCCTCAACCTATGACAAGTTGACAAGTGACCTCTTTTCATTGGTCTATTTTTAGTCCCACATGCATCCATTTGGCCATTCTCTCATCAAGAAAATATATAAATGAAGGGCCTTAATCTTCATCAACTCATCTACATCTTCATGTAAAGTTACTCTCTTGGTTTGAGAACTAATTTTTCCCATCTTACTCCATCACCATTACATTTTCCACATTTGAGCTTGTCAAGGGTCGAGATATGGTCACTTTTCACAATTGTGCATTATGTATCTTTCATGCTTTTGGTTTAGTTTGTTTTGTTATCATGTTTAGGAAGCATTTTGCATTATTTCATAGGAGAATTTTGATGGATTTGTAGATTACTAACCCATGTTTGAGGTTTTAGTGTTTGCAGATTTTAATAGGTGCTCACAAAAGTTTAATTTAACATACCATCCACAAACAACTAGATAGAAAAAGGTTGTAAACAATATTTTGGATAAGATGTTAACATGTTTAGTTCAATACAAGGTAGGAAATTGGGATATAGTTCTACCACAAGAAGAATTTGCATATAATAATTTAGTTAACAAAAGTATAGGAAAAAAACCATTTGAATTTGTGATAGGAATACATCCCAAAGGAGTTGAAAAGCTAACAAACATCTTTATGGAGACAAAGTGGAGTGCAGAAGTGGAATAGGTTAAATTTTTTATGAAGACGCATAATCAAGTACATAAGCATTTGGAAGACATGAACAATAAGTACAATGATAAGGAAAATGAGAAAAGGAGAAATAATGTGTTTGTTATTGGAGATAATGTTATGGCATATCTAAGGAAAAAGAGATTTCCAACTAGAATATATAATAAGTTGAAGATGAAGAAGTTTGCACCATGTAAGATTCTAAGGAAGATTAACTCACGAAATGCATATGAAGTGGAGTTATCAGAGACACTTGGTATATAACCTATTTTTAATGTTGTAGGCATATATGATTTTCATGAAGGATAGTTAAGTTGTAGTGACAAAGAAGTTGATTTGAAGGAATAGTTTCCATATCAACCACTAGAGGAGATTGAGAAAATTTTGGATACCAGAACTAGAAGAAGCACTAGGAACAAGCAATACTAAGAATATTTGGTAAAATGGAAAGACAAGCCAATGGAGGATTCATCATGGATTTCTCAAGCTAAAGCTGACCATCTTGGTTTTCCTCTAGGACTTCAAAAGTGAGGAACTCACTTTTCTTTGAACCCTGGGTGTTTGATGTAGGAGCATCCCTAGTTATAAAGCATTCTTGTATCAACCAAAACCATTTTTTTCTTGAATTTCATTCAGTAGCAGTTTCAAAAGATCATTCTAAATTTCACTATAGTAACATTATTTAGCTCATGGAGTAGGATATAGAATCAACTCAAATCCATCTACACAATATTCAAATTGTAGATCATTTGCATTTGCTTTCAAAAATTTATTGATCTCAAATTTTCACTTTAATTCACAATCAGAGCATTTGGGGACTAACTTGGTCCAAAATTCTTAGTGCAAACCTATTCCAGAACATGCATAGCATAATGGATTATCTTACAAGAATTTTGGGTCTAAGGAGGTCTTTCTTGGAGATCATCCAATTGTTCCATTTCATGAAGGATTATCTTTCATGTTTTGAGGCCAACATACATGCTTGATCATTCTTCAGGTTATATGAACCTTTGAGGTTGATGCAGACCTTTTTTGGAGCTTGGGAAGCATATTTATAATCATTTTTAGTTCATTAGATTCATTCATTCAGCTAGAGATGTTTTAGGATTCAAGATTCTTGATCTACCCTATGGAGGAACTGTAATAGGGCATTTCACCAATTGTAATGTTGAAATCCCTTTTGGTAGGACTATGAACCTTGACTATTCACCCATGAGGTGTATGATGTGTCTAATATTTCCAATTCAATAAATATAATTATTTCTAAAACATTTGTTTGTGTTATTTTTTATGTATTAAACTCTAAGCTATATGATATGATAGTTCTTTTAGGACCCCCCATCCATGATTGCACCACCATGATGGGAACTTATTATTTCCCATTTTAATTTTATTTTTTTGCTACTATTTGTGGAGATAAAAAAATTGTGTTACCACTCGTGGTTCTTGCAAGCACCGTCTAAGTACCATATACTTCATTACTATGCCTCTCAACAAGGTTGTAAATAATTTAAAATTTTCAAATGGTTATTTCATGATATAAATAGGACCAATTTTCATATTAGAGGTGTTGCCAGCAAGACTAAGGAATCTTGGGTCCAAATCCAAATTGATAATTTAATGGATGGGCTCAATACTGTTGCTAATACTATGGCAGAGGAAACCATCAATCTGAAATAGACTATGGAGGGAAGAATGTTATCCTTTGAGGAGAAAATTGATAAGATATAGAATGTTGTTATGAAGAGTATATAATCCCATAAAGTCTTGAATATGTTGGATGTTGTGAAGGCTAGTTCCCCTGTGTCTATTGTGAAAAAGAGAAAGGAAAATGTGTATGTTGATGTTATTGCTATTGAGGGTAAGTTGTTGGTTGAGGATTATGCTATTAATAAGGGTGCTACTAAAGGTTATGTTTTGAGTAGTGAGGTAAATATTGTTGGGCCTAAGGTTAGGCCTAGAAATAGAATGAAAAATTAGCTTGGGGCCTCAGGTATTGAGGTTTTTGATACTAGGACTAAGGGGCAGAAGCTTACTGCTAGTGAGATAGAAGCTGCTAAAATTTTGAGCAATATGTAGTGGTGCTGGTTGGTTTCCTTCTTTTTGGCTACTTTTTGGTTGGTGGTTTGTTGACATTGGGCTGATGGTTAAGGGTAAACCCACAATAGTGGGTTACAATTTTTTGAACGAAGAAAAATTAGAAATGCGCATCAAAATCTTAAAATGGTTTACCCCTTCTAATGAAGGGGGTTCGAATGAACCACCCCCCTTCTAATGAACCCTCCCCCCTTCTAATGAACCCCCCTCCCTTCTAATGAACCCCCTTTTCCACCATATAAGGGGGATTTGAATGAACCCCCTTCATTAGAAGGGGGGGTTCTAATGAACCCCCTTTTTCACCTTCCCCTCCACCATTTCAAAATTTATGCATTTTTTTGACAATAAAACCTTGGAAAGGAGGTGCAAATGGAGTCAAATTGATAAACCAGGTTGGATGATTGTAGTGATCGAAACTTTCTTTCCAACAACTATAAATTTAATATATTTTGTTTTTATTTTATATTTTATTTTTTAGTTTTACTGTACATAGGTTTTTCATCGAATTTCAAGTTCGATGAGAAATCATTGTGGAAAAATAGTAAATTTGAGGGAAAAAAATTTGAAAAATATATATCCACTAGGTATTGATGTCCTCATTCTAACAAAAAAAGAAAAACTGAATTTCAATACATACCAAAAAAGTTATACGAGCCGATGTTTAAGTTAATTATAAATGTTTTGACTTCAAAACTTAATTAAAAGAAAAAATTTAAAAAATGCTATTAAACAAAATGAAATCACTAGATACTTGTGTTACCAACCTAAATTCAAAAGAATTAGAATTTTATCCTTTGTAGAAAAAAATTTATGTGAGCCGAAGTACACACCACTTTTTAAAAATGTTGTTTACTATTAAAAACTAGTTATCGAAGGAGACACAAAAAAATTACAATTTAATTTCAATTTTTTTTAAAAAAATCCATTTAAAATTTAAGAAAAAAATCTCACAAATCACTAGTTTACATCATTTTCAAATTCCTAATAGTTTGCTTACTATAAGTGTCAAAAAGTGAAGTTTTCTCTAAAAATGTTGATTTCAATGTCAAGTTTGGCTAAAAAGTGTAAGCCATGACCCTTAAACTAATGTTGTTTCCTTTTTTTACTAGTTGTCCTTTTTGTAAAGGGTTCCGGCCCCTTCAAAACCCGTATTTAACCTCTAATCAAAACAAGGTTGTAAGTAATAAGTACATTTGACTATTTTTTATTTTTAACCTTGAACTCATTTTCTACATTTAAATTTTGAGCCCCTTGGTCACCCTATTTCTTCCTACACTCACTAGCATAATAAAAAAACTTATGAAAATAATAGCATTGAATATTTCTTTTGTCATACCTTTGATTGGAACTACTATTCTTCTTGTCTTGGTAGGATGGTTGTGACTTGCTTGGATCCTATTGACTATTTGAATCTCCTTTTTCAAAGTTGCTTCTTTCTCTATCTCTTTGAACTCTACCTCTATTGTTTCTTCTTCTTTCCTTTCCTTTTGCATTGATCCAAGCCTCAAAGGATTTTGATAGGGAAAGGAGAAATCTTCTCAGCCATTTCTCATGGATTTATATTGCACCCATCAACTTGTTAGGAAAATGTGTCTCAACCTTTACTTAAATAAATTGCTATTGATACATAAGGTATTTTTCATCTGACGATGATTAGGGGTGCATGTGATCTCCCCCTATGAGGGGTCTAGAGGGATCATCCCACCAACTAGGGGTCCAAGCATAGTGTGCCTTGATAGGGGCTCAAGGGCAGTGCCCCTTAAACCTAAATTTTATTTATATTTTACTATTGTAAATCTAGATTGTTCATTATTATGTCTTAGATCGTACGGTTGATATTTTATTAGCTTAACTTTCCATAAAAGCAAGCCTTTTTTATGATGGCATTGTATTATGACTATGTATTGTGATGTATTCTGAGAGTCTAATAGTAGTTTTGTTACCTCTAGGTCTCTGGTTGGTGATATTCCTATGAGAAGCTTACTCGACAAGTATATTGTAATCATTGTCATTCTTAAATAATATATTGGGAAAATTTTGGAGTGTGGGGTTTTTCTTTTGAAAGAATTTTCCCTGTGTAAGACATTGAGTTGTGGTATGAATGATAATTCTATTTATTTTTGTTTAAGTTTCTATAAATACTAAAGATCTATAATTTTTTTGCATTATTCTCCTCTCAAGATTAGTGTAGGAAGTTGAAATGCTACCTTAGCTTCCTTACACAACTCATCTATAATTATTTTGGGTAGGTCCTTATCGTGTTCAATTGAAATGACTATAAGATCAAACCTAGACAAAAAACTTCTTAGAATCTTCTCAATAATACTTTTATCTTCGATTTTTTCTTCATTAATTCTTAGCCAGTTAATCATGGTGGAAACCCTAGTGTAAAAGTCTGAAATAGACTCACCATATTTCATTTGTGGGGTCTCAAAATATCCCCTTGACAATTGGAGCTTTACTAATCTCACCTTTCATTCCCCTTAAAATTGTTTTAAAGTTCTTACCATGACTGTTTTGAGTAGTTTTCTATTGCAATGTTTGGGAAAATAGCCTTTATTAAGGCCATTTCAATAAAATTGAGAGCTTTGACATCCTTCATTCAAGTTTCCTTCAACTAATTATTTTGGGAATTTGATAGGGCTACATAGGATGATGGGTTTGTAATATCTATGAAACCATTAATGACTAGCTCCCATAGGTCATTTGCAACCAATATAGTATTTATCTTCTTACCCTAGATATCATAGTTTTTCCCATCGAAGTTTGATGGTTGATGCCAACATTTGTTGTCACCACCTACCATTCTTCTTAGATTGGAGAATATGTATTAGTGCCTATATAATCTAAGGCTTTTCCAAAACACCCACAAAATACTAATTTCCCAAATAAAAGGGCTTTGATACCACTTGTTGGTAGGGGTAGCATACAATATATCATTGTTGTGATAGAATGAAGGATAAGAAAAATTTGAAGAGAGATAATCAAAAACCAAACACATAGAAAACTTTATATTTATGTATACTTCAACTACCAAATTGCAAGACTATAGAATACATTCTCTATTTCATATTAAAAAAAAAATACCAAATTCAGTTTGGACTATTATCTAATACCTATTGTTGTTCACACATCCAATCTAAAACTAGCTACTGTTCATTTTTTCTTCTGTAGAACATTCCTTTTTTTCTTTGTTGCTATCTACTTGTTCTCTAATGGAACATTTTCCTTCCATTGTTGCAAGGATTTCTTCTCTATTCCTCCCTATAAAACTAACCATATTCTTTTGTCTTGTCTTCTATGCAAGATCATGAAAATGAGTGCTAAAATATGATTTCAGAATTAACTACCATATTAAATGTTGTCAAGTAAAAATAATTGCAATCTGAAGTGCGAGCAAGTGAGATAAGCCTATTAATTGAATATTAATTTCCAACATTTTTTTTTGAATTAATTTGTTAAATATGTGCTCATGTAAATAAATGACACAGATAAGTTGGAGTACAAATATGCATATAATTAAAAAAATGTCTTTGACTAAATTATTACATCTTATCTTGGCTGCAACCCAAAATATAAAAAATAATGTATTACAAATAGCTTGGATGGGTACTGTGTTGAATAAATTCTTCTATTTCTTAGCGGATTTTTTTTTAGCACACCATTTCTTGTAAAGTTGTTTTGAGCACAAAAAAAAAAACAAATATGAATCCTATAGATTCTTGAAAGTAAACAAATCCTCCACTTGGTGGTTTCTGATTGGAATGTACAACATTTAATCAAATTCCTACTTATCAACTTCTTTATTGTGGTTTCTTGTCAGAAGAAGATAGAGAATAAATCTAGATTGTTGGGATTTGGAAGATAGGTGAGAATCTAGCTTATATAAAAAATTACACTAGTCATTTTAATCTAAGAGAATATGAACCATGTGAAAGATTGAATGGATTTAGTTGTAAAAGAATTCCAATTGAATTTTGGCTGAAGGAGTGTTTATAAAAAATAGGCAAGACCCTCGGAACCCTAACTAACAAAGACATAACTCTACTTGAATATAATTCATACCTATATGTGAGGATTCAAGTAGTGGTAACTCAAAGATTCTATGGTGAAAAACTCAAAACCACACAAGGCATCTAGATTTAGGCAGTAGAGGTAGAAGAAAAAACATTTTTTATTTAAATTGTAGAAAGTGTGATCACACAAGTTCGTATTGCACAAGGAAAATAGAAAAAAAGAAGTCTTGGATGAAAAAGAAGAATCAGCCAACAAAAGAGAAAAGATTTGAGGAAGGAAGTAAATAGCAAGAAGGTAACATCAAAAGGAAAAAGGTTGTTGAATTGGACACAATTCAAAATAAGGAAGAACCAGTTCTGAGCCCATAAAAGATAAAATCAATGGAGAAATTGATTCACTATGGCTTGGTTGAACTAATGATAAAGTAGATTGAGTGGGCTATAATCAATCCCACCAAGGAGAAGGAATCCAGGATTGCATTATTTTCTAGTGATAGACTATTCTCTAAGGAGCCTAACCATTGTTTGGAAATAGACAACAAAGGAGGGTGAATTTGAAAAAATAGGCATTATAGATACAACATGCATCTCATCAATGAACTCTTAGATACGAGGGCTAAACTCAAGTGTAACCAACAAGAAATGAAGGAATTCAAATAATGGTATAACTAGTTTCAAAAATATTCTATTGAGTGCTAAGGGAGGGGCCCCTCCCTTAGGAAACAATGAAGCTTCTAACTTGGAACGTCAGGGGCTTGAATTCCTCTAAAAAAATATGCTTTCAATCAAGCACCAAATAGAAAAATCAAATTCATATGTGGTCATAATCCAAGAAACCAAGCTTGAGGGAGAAGGGAAAAAAAATTCAAGATGACAAGTGGGGATTAATCATACTCAAATGCTTGTGGACCATACTCAAATGATGAATGAATAACACTTTGATAAATATACAAAAAAAAGGAGAAGAATTGGATGCTTAGTGAGGTAAGCTATCTAAATTCCAATTCATATTTTCTGTTATTTAATATATATCATGGCCTTATCAAATGTCAAGATAAGTCCACCCTTTGGGAAACTCCAAGCAAGCTAGTACAAAAATTTAATGGGAAAAGGATAATTTTGGTAGGAGACTTCAATGTTGTTTTGAGTAGCAAAGAAAAATGGGGGGGAGTAGGTTGTGTTCCCACATCTAGATGAGAGATTTCAAGATTTTTTTCTTATCCATTGATCTTCTGGATGCTTAGATTAAGAACATCTCATACATGAGGATGAATAGGAGATAAGTGTTCACTAATACAATGGAAGGATTAGTCTATTTTTTTAGTCCCAAGATTAGCTTGACTTAAATTATATTCCACTATTGAGGATTCTTTCACTCTCACTCTCAAACCACATGATAGTGGAGTTAAATATAAAAAACTAAACAATGGTGGAAATTGGCCCGTTACTATATCGGAACCAAAATTTTCATATTGAAAAGTAAATTTTAACACATCATATGTAAGTTAATAGAATGGAACAAAACCTCATTTAAAAAAATATTTTTAGAAAAAGAAAGGATTGAGGAAGAATTGGGAAAATTAAATTATAAAATTATGATACACAAGATTCTTCAAAAAGATTACCATCTAGACAAAGCCCTAATGAAGGATTATAATGTAATATTGGGTAGGGAAGTAGAATAATTGAAAGTGAAATTGAAAGAGATATGGCTACTTGAAGGATATTCCAACACAAAATTATTCCATAATATAGAAAAAATAATAAGGGATTAGAACAAAATAACTGCGTTGGAAAACAACAAGAGTAGTTTGATTGAAACATTAGAAGAGATTTAAGGTGAAGCAACTAAATTCTTTTAGAATCTACTGGCACAAATTGGTGCAATGGATGCATTTGATTATAGGTATATACTAAATAACATTCCAAGTCTCATAATAGAAGTGGAGAATGAGATTTTTCTTTTTCCTTTTACTCAAGAGGAAGCTAGGGTCGCAATTTTCCAAATATAGCTAGAAAAATTGTTGGGTCCATATAATTACTAAAGGTGTTGAAAATTTTTAGAGATAGAGGTTTGTGAATTAAGATCAAAGAGTTTAAGAAAAAGAAATTTTTTATCATACAAACAACACTATTATTGCACTAATTTTGAAGGAGAGGTGTGTGCCCTTTGAGTAAAGCCATCCCATATCACTATGCAATATGATATAACAAATATTTTTAAAAAAATGGTGAACAGATTGAAAAGACATTGGGTAATATAATTTTGAGTATTAGAAATAGGAAGATCTAGGAGATGAAATGACAAGCACAAGTGAACAATGCATAGATTGTATTTAGCTGAACCCAAGAGATAATGAGTACAATACCTTTCTTATATAGGAAAGGATGAGGCAATCCACCTATGAGGTGAATTGGCAAGTGTCCCATAAGGTGGCATAAATGAGTAGACAAGTGTCCTATAGGTGTCAACCTTAGAAACACTTGGAGTGTGCAAATTAACAACCTCCATGACCAAGTCATCAACTTTGTGTGCCCAGTGTTGAGTGACCTTTGAGGTGAGATGGAAATGCTTCAAACCTCAAACAAGTAGCTCATAAGGTTTACCAAATAACTTGGTAACCTCTAGAAGTATCAATGGTTGCACATTCAATTAGACAAGAAGTTGTCTAACCTCATATTGACCTAAGTGAGCTTAAGTATAGTGTGAATAGTAATTTCACACTAACATTGATAAATCAAAGTGGATTCACACCAGATAGAGATATTGAAGATAGCATAATCATTGCCAATGAGACACTTCACATAATCTACAAATACCATTTGAGTAGCATGTTCTTACTAAAGCGTTGGAAGGTAGGTTCTACAACTCCCTTAATGTGAGGGATGCTTTGGCTTGGAGTCCTAGCCCAAAAGGTAAATTTACTGTTGCTCAAGGCTATGCTATACTTGATAAGAACTTACATGGTCCAGCTGAGGTGCCCTGGTGGAAGAAGGTTTGGAATAATTTTTCTTGGCCCAAATGGGTTGTTGGCTCAAAAGAAATGCCTTACTTGGGAGAATCTCCGCAAACAAGGTTTTCAGGGACCTTCTATTTGTTTCCTTTGTTCGAACAATGAGGAATGTACCTCCCACTTGTTTTTTCTTTGCCCTTTTCTAGAGAGATATGGCACAATGGTGGGAGGCTTGGCGTCATGGTTGTATTCATGATATCTCCCTAATTAATTTTTGGGAAAGTTTGGGCAGGCCTCCAGCGAAGACTTCTTTCCTGCAAGTGGCCTAGATGGTTGGGCCGATTTTTATTCTCTGGAACCTTTGGCTGGAAAGGATTTGCAGAATTTTTTGTGGCTCCAAATTAGGAAGTTTTCAATTGTGGAAGATGATACTTAGTAGGCTTTAGGAGACTATTTCTGCAAGTGTGATATGTCTGAAAGTATTGATCCTGGTGATCATGCTATTGTGAGGAATTTGAACCTGGGGGATAGTAGACGGGGATGCATTGTTGGAAAAGACCCCACCATGTCAAGCAACGGGTTTGTCGGGATGGGAGGTGGACACCTCCCCCGGTTGGGATCTTGAAGATTAATATAGATGGTTCTTCTTGTGGGAACCCTAGACATGCTAGTATTGGGGGTATAGGTAGAGGTAATGATGGTGGTGTGGTTTTTCTCTTCTCTATTTACAAAGGTCAACACTCTAATAATCTGATGGAGGCCCTTGCTATTAAGATTGTTGTTGAGAGTAAATATTATCAATTAAAATGGCCTTGAGATGAAGATTGGCGAGGAAGTGAAGGATGGCGAAAGGGCTTGGAGGCAAGCAGACGATTCACAGAAGGGATGCGGGGACGAAGTGATAAAGGCTTTACCAAATATGACTCGGCCTACAGCGCAGGAGCATAAAACCCAATGGGTCTTCTCAAATGGGAAGTGGGTTGATCGTTGTCATCCATTTTATCGAAATGAATCAACGAATCGTCAGACAGAGGTCTCCCACCTCGAACACGGCATGACTCACCATGGAGTGAAGAGGTGGCGATAGACAAACCGAGGAGGTTCACAGCCGCATCCTGGGCTGCGGAAGCAGAGGAGGAATGGCCATCTCTCACTGACAGAATAATCGAGCAGTGTCCTGTAGAACAGCGATGGGGTCAGGAGCGGAAAGAGGAAGGGAATCCAAAGGAGTCCAAATACCCTGCAATCCCTAAGCGAAATTGGGAGGTAGGGCAAACACGGCGAAGAAGAAAAATTCCTTTCCATCTACGAGAACCCCCTTGGATCTCTTGCAAATTTCAAAATCGTTGGGGTAAGGAGAGAAGCCCTAATCTACCGTCAAGAACAAGTGCAGGGATCTATCTAAGGAATGGGAGGCGAGGGAAAAATGGAAGAGTTTGGGATCAAGGGATTCCATGGCAAGCACGACATCAAAGAGGAAGAAGATCGGATGCGGCCACTTGGAGACCAAAAATGATTGCAAAAACAGATCTGAAACATCCGACTTCGGGGCCCAAGGATATTTCAAAGGAATCACTAGGTGCGGGCAGCAGGGGGCCTGAGCAGTCTGAGACGCAGGGAAAAAGCCTCCAGAGACATAGTGCTTTGAGGCTAAGGGTGGAGATTCAGGCTTCCCTGACAGAAGAGGCAAGATTTGAACTGGAGGATAGGGCAATCATTGCCAAATGGTGGGGAGATGGGTGTAAGAAAACGCAGATAAAGAAGTGGTGGGAGGACTCATGGAACAGGGAGGTCAACATTTTATTCCTGCCAAATAATTTCTTCCTGATTCAATGCGCAACAGAACAGATCAAGGAAAAAATCTTGGAAAGGAAGTATGCGACATTGGACGGGCATGGTTTTTATTATAGAAGGTGGGAAGCATATTTTGATCCATGGCTCCACCTTCCAGAGAAAATGGTGGTATGGGTTAGCCTGGACAATTTACCTTCAGAAATGTGGAATAAAGAAGTAATCACATGCATCGGTGAATCCCTAGGTGTGGTGGTTGACGTTGATGAGGAGGCAATAAGAGAAGGAAGCGAAGGCAAGATGAAGGTGTGTATTGAGCTGTCACCTTGGTCTACATTATGGGAGGAAATTGAATTAGTACAAAATGGAAAATGCTGGATGTTGTCGGTTGGATGGAGTTTAACACAAAGTCAGACAATAGTCTGGAAGGAGTGGAAGAAAGGAGTAACTAACAGTGGTTCTTTGTATGACCCAAAAGGTAAAGGCATCTCAACCTCGGGAGCTGGCCCTTCTAAAATAACAGAACATCTATCACCGACAAGGCGAAAGGATGGTAATTCCTTGGACCCGAATGATTCAGGAAGGGCTAATCGAAATCTGGCTGAAATTGGGGAGAAGATGAACATGGAGAACCTTGGAGGAATGGCAGGGCAGCAGGACGACATTCTAGGGCTTAACCAACCAACAAAGTTGGATGGTGGGCCAGAAAGGGTTGAGTGCCAGGAATTAAGTGGGCAAGAATGGGAGACGATTCTGGAGGTTGGTAATGAACTAAGGGAATTATCTGGGGAAATTGAGAAGAGTCAGCCGCTGGAAACTGAAGAAGGAATGGAAGTAGATTGGGGAGGTGGTATGGAAAAGGTAGATGAAGAATTACAAATAATTTCAGCCACAACTAAACAATGGACATCAGATGTAGAAGGTGATAAATTACTGCAAATTGAGACAACAAATTCACAGACACAGGAATCAGATATAGGTAAGTTGCAGCCTGCACAACAAATATCTATCCAGAGTAAGGCGGCAGGAGATCAGGAAATAATACCAAGCAGTGAATCTGATAAGCAAATTAGTGCTGCAAAAACAAGGCTTGGTGTTCAACTTACAGAGTGTGCAAGAGGTATGCCAGATTGCGGAGACAAGAAAAAGGTGGGCAGGAAAACCAACGAGGAGAAAAGATCACAGGCAGGTGAAGCAGTGGGACAACAAAAAATAACGATGCATTTGAGATCTGGGAAGGGATCTGCCCTTCCTGGGAGCCAATGAAAGCCATAAGCTGGAATGTTAGGGGCTTAAACGCCCCTAACAAAAAGCGCCTCTTGTGGCGCATGCTAGAGGACAAAACAATAGATATAGCACTAATTCAAGAATCTAAACTAGGAAAGGTTGAGCTGGAAGGTATGAAAAGACGCTATAAGTCTTGGAGATTTTCGATGGTTGAGGCAGAAGGGGCGTCAGGAGGATTAATCTCCTTATGGCGTCCACAAGCATTGTATGCAGAAGAAGTAGCAGTGAGTAGGTTTTGGTTGGCAAGTAGGATCAGATGTCTAAAAACGAGCTTGGCATTCTCACTAATAAATGTGTATGGGCCAGCAAATTGCTCCCAAAAGCGAAGAATTTGGAAGGAGATAGAGCTGTTTATGGAGGCGGATCGAGAGCATTTCTACATCCTAGGAGGAGACTTCAATGCAATCCTTCACTCAAAAGATAAGAGTGGGGGAACAAAAAAGAAACAACAATCTCAGCTGGATTTCGAGGATTTTGTTAACAGGAACTTTTTGCTGGATATACAGTTGGCCAATGGATCATTTACTTGGACAAATAGGAGGTTGGGATCCAGTTGTATCTCAGAAAAATAGGACAGATTTCTCTTTAAGGGTGATTTAACTAAATTCCCCTTTGCGCTGAATGGAAGCATCGTTCCTTTCTCTGGCTCCGACCACTTTCCAATTCAATTGGTGATAAATGATGAGAAGCGTGTTAGTCGATGTCCCTTTCGCTTCGAGAAGATGTGGTTCAGGGATCAAACTTTTTTAGAGAAAGTCAAAGGCTGGTGGGAAGGTATGCATCCAGAAGGTAATAAACTATATAAAGTTGTGTGCAAGTTAAAGCTTCTTAAACAGCGAATAAAGGACTGGAATAGGGAGAGCTTCGGGAATATCTTTGAGGAAAAACAGCGGTTGGAAAAGGAGTTAGAGGAAGTGAATAAAAATGTCTCTGCACACGGAATGAATGAGGAGCTCTTTGTCAAAGAAAAGGAACTATTAAAAGCATGGGAAGAATCTCTGGCTAGGGAGGAGACATTTTGGCACCAAAAGTCTAGAAACACCTGGATCAAAGAAGGAGACCGGAATTCTAAGTTCTTCCATAACTCAGCAAGAGTAAGAAGAGAGGTGAACAGGATCAATAGCTTAACACTTGCGAATGGTGAGGTGACAAAAGATGCAGATTTGATTGTTAAGGAAGCTGTAGCTTACTTTTGCAGTTTACTAAACAATGAGGATACATCAGATCTCTGGTCTCAGCGCAGGCTATTGGCTGGTATCCCTTCTTTGGTAACACAGGAACAGAACCATTCAATGCTAAAACCTTTCTCAATAGATGAGATAAAATCTGCAGCATTCCAACTTCATCCGGATAAGTCTCCGGGGCCAGACGGTTTTCCTGCCTGTTTCTTTCAGACATGCTGGGGGATAATTGGAATTGAAGTGGCGAAAGCAGTTGAGGAAGCTAGATCGTCTGGGTAGTTTCTAAGAGAGATTAACAACACCTTCCTCGCACTAGTGCCTAAGAAAGAAAAACCTTCCTCAATGGATGAATTTAGACCGATTGCGTTATGCAATACTATCTATAAAATCATGTCTAAAGCAACGGAAAATTGGCTAAAGGCCCTCCTTCCATGTTTGATTTCTAAGGAGCAATCTGGTTTCGTCCCGGGGAGATCGATTTTCGATGGGATCATCATAGCGCAGGAGGTCATTCATTCTCTCCAAACAAACAAGCACCAAGGCATGCTAGTAAAATTAGACATTAAAAAGGCGTATGATATGGTGGATTGGCATTTTTTGTGTAAGGTTCTAGAAGCCTTTGGCTTTGACAAACAGTGGGTGGATTGGATTTTCTCATGCATCTCAACACCAAGATATTCGGTTTTGATAAATGGGGAACCGGCGGGTTTCTTTGCTGCATCCCGAGGCCTGCGGCAGGGGGACCCCCTGTCCCCTTTCCTGTATATCTTGTTGGCTGAAGCACTTGGCCGGCTTTGGGGAGGGCAGCTGCAAGTGGACAGCTAAAAGGTATCCAGGTGACAAGCGGACTTCCTAATGCTACCCATCAGCAATTTGCTGATGACACATTATGTCTAGGTGAAGCAAGTATAAGAGAAGCATTGGCTTTAAAAAAGATCTTGCAGGATTATGGGGATGCTTCAGGGCAAAAAATCAGTGAGGCAAAATCTGAAGTCTTTTTTCTTAACTCCCCCCCTGTGACTATTCAGAAAATAGCAGAAATCTTAAACTTTAAGGTAGGGCAACTACCAATGAAGTATCTGGGCCTTCCTCTGACTAGGGGAGTAAGAAATGGACTACTGTGGGACCCCATGGTGGATAAAATAGAGAGCAGATTATCAGCTTGGAATGGTAAATGGTTATCATGGGCAGGTAGAATTGTGATGCTCAAGTCCGTTATTTCTGCACTCCCAATTTACCTAATGTCATGTTTGGCTCTTCCGGCGAGTAAGGAAAAATTGTTCAATCAAAGCATGAGACGCTTCTTTTGCCAGGGGTCTGATAATGGGAAGAAATTCCCGCTAATTGCCTGGAACAAAATCTGTAAGTCCAAAAAGCATCGTGGGGTCGGATTGTTAGATCTATATAAACAGAACAGAGCACTAGGGGCGAAGCTGATTTGGGGGATGTATTCACGGAATAAGGAACGTTGGGTGCAAATTTTGCAAAAGAAATATATGTGCAATGATAATCCAAGCAGCATTCTGGTGGCTAAGAATCTCCCAACGGGATCACGAATTTGGAATTTTATGAGAGCTTGTCTACCTCTCATCCAAGACTCTTTATCTTGGGATATTTTGGATGGTAGGACAGCGCTCTTTTGGGAAGACTCGTGGGGCGGATTCCCAAGTCTTGATGTCTGCCTGGACCTTCCTTGTGCCAAACAAATTCTACAAAGGGAATGGGGCAGATCGGTCCGAGACTACATGGAAGAGAAGCTGGTGGATGGGGGATCGGTGTTCACATGGAAAGAGTTTGGACAGAACCTCATTTCTGTTGTGGATGTGGATTGTTTAAGGAAGGAGCTAGCAAGGAGAATAATCCCTGCCCGCGCGGGGGTGGATAGGTTGGTATGGGCCGGCTCCGGTACAGGACAATACAAAGCAAGCGATGGATATCGGATACAATTCCAAACAGAGATCCGCTCTGTCCTCCCCCTCCACCTATGTTGGAATAGTGCGTGCCCCCCTAAAGCTGGTACTTTTTTGTGGGCTACTCTCCAGAAAAGAATTTTAACTGCAGATAAATTCAGAAGATTCGGTTATGCAGGCCCATCATGGTGTTCCCTTTGTAAACACGCTAAGGAAGATGTAGACCATTTAACGGTTAGTTGTCCCTTTGCGCAAGCATGCTGGCGTTGGATTTGTGCAAGGCTGGGATGGAGTGGTGCTCTCCCAAACGATGTTTTGTCTCTTTTTAATTCCTGGCCGATTCTGAAAAGATCATCATTATATCAAGATTTATGGGTGGTGACTCCTTCTTTGACGGTCTGGGAGTTATGGAAGGAGAGGAATAGGCGGGTCTTCTCTGATTGTAAAAGAGATTTTCCTGCCTTCCTAAATCGGTTGGAGGCAGCTATTGTTGAGGTGGTCAATGGCAGAGTGTCATCAAAAAAGGACTATGAGTTCACCACGTGGGATGCTCAGATGAGAAAGGTGTGGTATGGTTTGAACATACCAAAACCTGGTGCGATGAAGATAGGAGCTGAAAGCTGCAAGCATAAAGAGACTGCCTGGAGGGCACCAAAGCAAGGCTGGTACAGATTGAATTTTGATGGGGCATCCCGGGGGAACCCGGATATATCTGGAGCTGGCTGCTGTATTAGAGATGATACGGGGTTAGTTGTGGGAGAAAGGTCTGTTTCTCTTCCAGTGGGCACCAACACGTTAGCTGAGCTACGGGCTCTCATTTTTGGTCTACAGCTTGGGAGAAGAATGCAGATTAAAAAACTGGAGGTCGAAGGTGATTCTATGGTAATAGTACAAGCACTCAAGTTGGGCAGGATGGCAAATTGGAGGCTACAGCCCTTGATTGAAGAAGCAACTAAACTACTGGAAGCCTTTGAGGAGACCGCAATTTCCCACATTTACCGGGAAGCCAACTCGCTTGCAGATCTTCTGGCGAACAAGGGTGCTGATGGGGAAACTAAGACCTATATGAGGGGCGAGGAAGTGGATCCTGGATGATTCTGTTGGCTTTTGTTTTGGATGGGCTCCGGGAGTTTATGGGCGCAACTTTTTGTTTTTGATGTTTTGGGTGGCCTGAGGCAGTGGCTTTAGGGGCTGTCCTTTAGGGCTGAAAAGCTATCTATGTAATGGAACATTTATTTTGAATAATGGAAACTTTATATTTACGAACCAAAAAAATATTGTTGTTGAGAGTGGGCTCTTTAGGCTGGAGGAGGATCATCTGTGAGTCAGATTCTTAGATTGTTGTGGATATGTTGAACAACCAGAGGTTGGAGGATGTTAGTTGGAAATTAGCCTCTTTAGTCAGACAGATTCTAAGTCTATGTAGTTCCTTGGATTTTGTCTCCTTTTGTCATATCCTTAGAGAATGGAACAAAGTGGTTGATTGTTTGGCGAAGTGGGCTTCAAAGAATGTGGATGGTTGGGATATTAGTGGAAGGGATGAATTACCTTATGAGTATCATGGGACAATTGAGCAGTTGTTATTGGAAGATAGGAATATGTATTGTTGTTGTTGGACTTTGGCCTTTGCTCTGTATTTTGGATTTGATTGAATAAATTTGTACCCCTTCTTTTTATTTTAAGAATAGATTGAAATGAATTTATATTGTGTTTCCTTGTTGAGATATTCCATATTGGTTAATGGTTATTCTAGTAGATTCTTTAAAAGTTCCAATGGATTACATTAGGGAGATCTAATGTCTCCCTTCCCTTTTGTATTATCATTGAGACTCTCAACAGACTAATTGTTATGACTCATTTGGAAGGTAGGTGGATAGTGTTACTAATGGACTATATAGTAGATAAAATCCCATGTAAATAATTTGGAATATTGATTTTTTAAGGCATGATAAGATCATGCAATACTTCTACTCTATTTCTTACATATGTTGTCCTTTCAAAACTGGCCCTATTATATATATGTCTAGAATCTTCTTTTCATTTTTTATATATTTTATATGGGCTTCCCTCTATTCGTATGCTTAGAAAATTTGGGACAAAAACAAAAAACAAAAATATTAAATATGCTATGATGTGAAGATCTATAATGAAGATTATATATAGTTTTGTTTACCAAAAACTATCCTATTTTAGAGTGAGTAGGAAGGCACGTAAGCTGTAGGAGAGATTGAATAGAAAGCTAATAGAAAAGTATACAAAGAATTAAATTAGGTAATTGGAGATTAACTCCAACACTCTCCCTTAATCGCAACTACCATCAATGATACCCAAATTGTTTTGTTGATGCTCAAAACTTTCCTTTCCTAGTGATTTTGTGAATATGTCCACAAATTGATCTTCTAATTTGCAATGTTCCAAATAGATTTCTCCATTGTTAATCAACTCCCTAATGAAATGATATCTTCTATCTATATGCTTGCTTCTTTTGTGAAAAATTGGATTCTTTGGAAATGCTATGGTTGAGTTATTATCACAATATATCTTTGTTGCCTCTTCTTGTTCATGCTTCAAATCTTTCAACATTCTTCTCATCCAAACTACTTGACATGTTGCACCTATTGCTACTACATACTCAACTTCAACTAATGAAAGAGTAACAATTGGTTGATTCTTTGAAGCTTGTGATAAGACACTTGATCTAAAATGAAAAACATAACTGGAAATGCTCTTCCTATTATCTATACTCCCTACACAATCATTATTAGTGTGTCCTATTAGCTTGAAATCACTTGTCTTTGAGTAAAGAATTCCATAGTTCACTTTTCACTAACATATTTCAAAATCCTCTTTCCTGCATGCCAATTCCAAACTTTTGGAGACTCCATGAACCTTGAAATAAGACTAATTGCAAAAATTATGTCCATCCTTGTGGCTATTAAGTACATAAGGCAACCAACAATTTTTTTGTACAAAGCTGGATTTACATCTGCTCCTTTGTCATCTTTTCTTAATTTCAAACCTGTGACAATATGTGTTGGGGCTACTTTGTAGTTCATCATATTAAACCTTTTCAAAATGTCATTTGCATATTTTGTTTGAGAGATGAATATACCATTTTCATTTTGATTTTCCTCAAACCCAAGAAAGCACTTCATTAAACCCAAATCATTCATCTCAATTGTTTTCTCCATGTCAATTGATAGATTACCCTTGACTACCAAGTCATCAACATATAAACAAAAAATTATAATCTCACCTTGATCATTCACTTTGGTATACAATCTAGGCTCACTGCTGCACCTACTGAAGCCATTTTGCAAAAGGTAAGAATCAATTCTATTACACCATGCCCTTGGAGATTGTTTAAGTCCATAGCTAGTGCCTTTTTGAGTTTGTAAGCCTTGTTTTCATGTCCCAAAATTTCATACCTATGTGGCTACTCCACATAGACTTGTTCTTCAAAATTTTCATTTAAAAAAGTTGATTTCACATGGAAATTTTATATACTTCCCATTTTTTTTGAGCTTCTATGGAAAATATTGTTTCCATGGTGTCTAAACAGCAACTAGTGCAAATGTCTCATTGTAGTCTATCTTGGGTTGTTGTGAAAAAACTTTGGCCATAAGCCTTGCTTTATACTTTTGCACATCACCATTTGCATTCAATTTGGTTTTGTAAACCCACTTCACTCCAATCACCTCTTTCCCTTGTGGAAGTTTCACTAATTCCCATGTTTGATTCTATTCAACAACATATATTTCTACATCCATTGCATGCACCCATTTTTCATCTTTAATAGTGTATTGCCAAAAATGAATAGTTGACATTTTTACACTCACTTGAGTGTTTCTAATGGACTTTGACTTGATTTTCCTTTGATTTAATGTTGTAATGTGGCTTAAAAATTCACATTAGGTATTTAAAAATCAAATTATGGCTTATTGTGAAGGTTTTTTGAAGTGTTGTAAAATATTTCTACACTTTTCTAGACTCTATTGATTACAATTCACCTAAAAACCACCTTTTCATCACTTATTAAGTCCTATTTTGAAGTGTTGTACAGTCTTGTAACAGGGTTTCACACTTTTTTAGGCTTAATTTCACTATTTACACCTTTCTTATGCTTTATTTGACACCTTAATGTACTTTCTGACCATTTTCAAGTATTTTTTTGAGAATATTCTTGTTCAATAACTTTTAACACCCCATAATCCCCAACACCAACTTAATTTTCTTAAGTGGGACTAAGTCACTAATACGGGTGACTTAGTCCTTTTTGGCACAAAACTCAAAATAATTTTAAAATTATAGCAGGAATCTATCCTTTAACCCTTTAGGTCAGCCTATGATGTGTTACTTTAAAGAAATTTTAATAAAATCGGGTATTAATAAGGGATTTTCCCCTCATTTTACATCTCCTCATACACTCTCCTAATTCACGTGCATTCAAGCACTCACCAAGTCACTCATAAATCATTCAAGAAAATCAAGCATTATTAAGTCAATCTATTGGAGCATTTCATTGCATATCTCTAGATTTTGAGCATCAATTGTGTGGTAAGTTTATGACATTTGAATGTTATCTATTTATCATACTCTTTTCATTTCATTGTTTAGGATTTGATTACCAAAGTGGGCTTTCACCAAGGAAAACCCCCATTCTCTAATCCTCAACATTTTTCCCCTTTTGCTTGTGTGTTGTACAGACTTTTGTATGAAGATTTATAAGGAAATTAGGTGTTGAAAGGTGGTAAAAAATTCTAGAAAGTCAATCAAGTCAACACAAGCCTAGTTCAAGCTTGGAGAGGCTTTCCACCCTATTTTTTGCAAAATCAAGTGGAAACACTTGTCAGAAAAGAAAGTGTAGACGTGAGGCTACAATACTTTGTCATGAATTTCTCAAGAATTACAAGAGGACTAACTTGCCACTAGTCCCAGATTAGTACAACGTCTAGGATTGAAAACTGATTTTGACATTTTTCGATACCCATTTAGCAGGTTCTCATTTCAGCAAAGTTTCCTGAAATTGGGACTAACTCAACCCAACTAGCATAAGTGTCCTAGTTATCATTTTCAACTAATTTTAAAGGATTGGGTATGTGCAGGATCATCATGGAAAAAATAGGCCCTTAAGTGGCAAAAAATTCAAAAAAATCAGTGTTAGGCAACTTGACGTAAAAATTTGAATAAGTTATCTATATTATTTCAAAAATATGTAACAATAGAATCTTTAGAAAATTGAATGTAGTTTCTAAACTACTAGGTTTATTTAAAAATAAATAAAATCTATTTGGTGAAAATTTGAAATTTCAATGGAGTAGTACTTAAATTTTAGGGAAAAACTAAGAAGTAGGTGTCTGTCTTACCACCCTAACCATAATAAAATGATAAAAAAAATTATAATATTTTATATATAATTAGAGGACTCATGTCCGGATGTGATGCATATTTTTTTGTAATTTTTTTCCAAGTAAATAATTAGTTGTGAATTTTTTATTACAACTTTTAAAAAATATAAAAACTTGTATGTCTGACCACCTTAACTTGGTCAAAACTTCATGAAATTTATTTTTTCTTTTTTTAATCCTATAGTATGTGAATCATAGAATGTGACGCATGTTTCAGATTCAAAAAATGTGATACCATTTGAAAATTATAGATGTTTTTCAATCAGCCTATCGATAAGGACTTTATTCATAATTCTAATAGAAAATAAATAATAATTATTTATTAAATTCAATTTAAAGCATAATTTATATTGGTGGAAAGCTGAGAATCTCCTCTAAAAACCCTTTTCGTTTCAACAATTTTGGATTAAAAAAATTTCGTCAGCCACATACCCTACAAATACCCATAATATTGCCACTTTTTGGCCCATCATGATCCTACACATACCCGATTCTAGAATCTTCCAACATCAATCTTTAGATTCTAGGTCCACCTCTTAGATTATGTTCTGTTATTTCATTATTTAGTTGCATTTTTAAGCATTTATGCACATAATATTGTGTTTTTTAGCACTTTGTATTTTCTATGTTTTGCATCATTAGATCATTTCAATTTCAAAATAGAGCATTAGAATATCCTAATTAGGCATAATACATCTCATTTACATAGACTTTGAGTGTAAATCTTTGCATTTTGACACCCCATCCAATCCCCTTTCTCCTTTTAGGTTAAAAACCCTAGGAGGAGGAAAGCATTCTGAGGGCAAACCAAAATCATCATTTACATTTTGGTGAGCCTATCATTTGAACATATTCCTTTTTTATTTGAAAATTGCATCCTAGGTTTCATTTGCATTGCATCCTATGGTTTTAACATTGCATTTGTCAAAAGCTCAGTTAGCATGCATTATTGCATCATTTTTGCATCACAAAACACAAGAAATATGCATTTACATACTGTAGTTCCTTTTTTCCATCAAAAAGCGATAGAATTTCATTTAAAAATTCTAAAAAAACACAAAAGAAATCATCAATAGAACTAAATTGCCACCCTAGGTGACTTAGTCCTTTTTCATATTTTGCACTGTATTTTCTAGTATTTTCTGGGTATTTTCTATACTTCTATTTTCTGTTACTTTACTCTATCATACATTCCAAAAATTTTGTTTCTTGCATCTAATTTCCTTCCATCATGTCCTTTTCTTTTAATAAGTTTTGGAATTCCTTGAAATCCTTGGTTGACATGTCTAATTGTTCCTTCGGTTGTGATCCTAATGATCTTGAGATTCCTCATGCTCCATCAACTCCTCATGATTGTCCTTCTGATGTAGACATCATTGGACAAGATGATGATATCACGAATAAGTTCCTAAGCAAATTTCTTGATAACCTTGAAGCTAATGCAACATTTTACCCATCCATGAGGACACAAAACCTCCCTACTATTGCACCCCCTGATAAATTTGGCTATCTTCACCCTAAAACTAATCAAGGGCCTATGTTCCCTCCATCAGTTGTACCTAGTTCCTCTACACAACCACACCATCAAATATTTTATGATAACAAAGTTACAAAAAATCCCATCAATATTGAAGAAACATATGATAAGGGCTTTACTATTTCAAGTAAACAAGGTAGTGCTACAACAATAGAACATAACATTCACCAACTTTTCAAAAAAAAACCACAAGAAGATAACACAATATGATTAAGATATCAAGATCTTCATCATAACTATAATTCTCCTTTTCAATATTGGAGACTTTGAGATGATGGTACATTGATCTTTCATTTTCATCCTGATTTGAACATTCTCTTTCCACGTGAATGAACATTACCTAATTATGATGACAAGAATGCTAGGATCCTTAAGGGTCCTCTTCCTCCTTCCATTCATGAAAAAGGATAATCTAGCAAACAAAAATGACATTACAAGTTGAAAGAGATCAAGTTTCTTACTCATCCTCCACCTGAATGTGAAAGGAGACTTCAGCTGCTTTTAAACAAGGGCCTTATACTCTTACAAGGTGCCTATGAATAGGGAGGCCATCCATCTTAAAGATTCTAACATACCATTTTTCAAATATCATCATGTTCTTGGACATCACACTGAAGAATGTCAAACATTGAATTGCATATTGAACAAGCTTCACTTCACTGATACTGGCTGCATTCCCATCATCCCTTAAAAAAAATTCATTTTATCATGTCATAGTTGTAGAATTTTTCATTCTCACTATTGCCTAATCCCTCCCATCACCTTTCTTGGCTCATCCTTGCCTCACATCTAGTGGGGGGCAAGAGGTTGTTAGCCTTATCCTAGTAATGCATTGGTTCTTATTTCTTAATTGTGTTATTCACCTTCGATTTATCCCACTTGAAGTTGCAAAGCCACTAACTTGGTTAATGGTTGACTTAAATTTGCATTGTACTAACTCCTTTTACATTTTCAGTTGATTTCATGTGTGTATTGTGTTTCCCTATAATGTGTGTTTGAAATTTTCTCTCTTTGTATACTTCCTCTATTTGTACCTCTATTCCTCTATATGTCATAGATTGTTTTGTGTTTCTGTTTAGGGGATGATGCAAAGTGTTAAGACACCTTATCTCTCTTCCGTTTTGACCCAAATGGTCCTTTTTGTTTTTATTTTGGGGATGATGCAAAGTGTTGAGATGTTGTATGTCTCCTCCATGTTGACCCAAATGGTGCCTTTTCCTTTTTAGTTTATCTTTTCTTACTCTTATACTTTTGAGGATGGCACAAAGCATCGAGACCAAAATTTCTCTTTCATGTGAACCCAAAATATTTTTCTTTTATTTTTCCCTTTTGTTTTCTTTTCACTCGTGTTTTCCTTTTGAGGACAATACAAATCGTTGAGACCACAATGCCTCTTCCATGTTGACCCAAAATGAACCTTTTTTTTCTTTTTTTTTCCACTCTCTTTGATTCATTCTTCTAGTTCTATCTGCTTTGAGGAATGGTGACAATTCTGAGCTCTTTAATCAAAAAAATTATAGAAATGAACATACTAACCCCAACTCCATAGATCCCTTATCTGTTTGGTGTGTTCATTTCTAAGGGGAAACTCTGTTTCTTTTGTTTTCTTTCTCATTTACATGAAGCAGCCTAACTTAGAAACATATGAATTATTATAGGGGCTTTCAGAGTTGGCTCTCATGTCTTGTTTTCTTTTTGGATTTTTCCTTCGCTACTTTAAAGTAATTGCTCACAAAATAGTGTGTAGCAATTCCTTTAAAGTGGTGGGCATACATTGGCATCATTTCATTTGTATTTTTGGTTCTTAATGTAGCCTTGTCACTTTTTCAATGACATTGGGTATGATTTCCTTCATAAGTGTGATCTATCTTAGCATATTGCATTACTCTTACTAGTCCGATGTAACACATTGCATCCCCTAAGTTGTGAATATGCTTTTCTTTGATCAGTCCTCTCTTGGAGACATTAGACATAATTTTCCCTAAGTGATAGACCTTGTGTTAACTTAACAAGACTCCTTTGAACATCTTTTACATTTTACATTACATTTTTTCATTTTACCTTTTATATTTTTACCACCTTGCATAACGCAACTTGCATGCCTATGGTACCCCTGCATTTGTTCATGATTTCCAACCATACAATGCTTTGCTTGTCTCATGAAGCACAAACAGATGTTTTCTTTATGCCACCTTATTAAATTTATTAGGAGGTATAACTTTGATATCATTGAGCGGGAAGCCCTCTCAGTGGCATGACTTTTCCCATAGCCACCTATATGTTTGTGAGTGCATACCAACTAGTGTATGTATCTTACCTTTTTGGATTTCTCACCACACGGACAACTAGAATTTCCATGGCCACAAAGTGATTATACTTGGGACTTCTCACTTGGAAGAAATCCATAAGTTTCGTCACCTTAGAGTGAGTTCACATTTCTTACTTCAAACAACAATCTTACATCTAATCCACGACAGATGATTAAAGATTTCATTCCTTTTTCTTCATCACGTGTGTTCCTTTGTTCTTATGTTTGGTTTACCATGAGATTTTAATCTTGGGGCATTGATTATCCCTTTTGATTATTGTTGTTTCATCTTACTGTGAGTACATTAGGATCCCTTTTGATATACATGTAGGCTGCTTTAGTGAGAGTTTAAAGAAAGGTCATCCTCTCAGTAAAGTGGGGGCTTAATGTGTCGCCAAAAAATGTATAGTTGAGATTTTGATGCTCACTTGAGTCTTTCTAATGGAATTTGACTTGATTTTTCTTTGATTTAATCTTGTAATGTGGCTTAAACATTCACATTAGGTTTTTAAATTTCAAATTATGGCTTGTTGTGAAGTGATGTAAAACTTTTCTACACTTTTCTATACTCTATGGATTGCAATTCATCTAAAACCCACATTTTCATCACTTATTAATTCATATTTTGAAGTGTGGTAAAGTATTGTAACAAGGTTTCACACTTTTCTAGGATTAATGTCACTATTTATACCTTTCTTATGATTTATTTGACCCCTTGATGTGTCAAAAAAATGTATAATTAACATTTTTACGCTCACTCGAGTCTTTCTAATAGACTCTGACTTGATTTTTTCTTTGATTTAATGTTGTAATTTGGCTTAAAAATTCACTTTAGGTCTTTAAAATTCAAATTATGGTGTCTTGTTAAGGTGTTGTTAAGTGTTGTAAAAAATTTCTACACTTTTCTATACTCTATTCATTAAAATTCACCTAAAAAACACATTTTTGTCACTTATTAAGTCCTATTTTGAAGTGTTCTAAAGTCTTGTAACAAGGTTTCACACTTTTCTAGGCTTAATTTCACTATTTTCACCTTTCTTATGCTTTATTTTACCCCTTATGTACTTTATGATAGTTTTCAAGTGTGTTTTTGAGAATATTCACGGTTGATCACTTCTAATGCCCCATAATTCTCGATGGCCACTTCATTTGCTTAAGTGGGACTAAGTCACCAATAGGGGAAACTTAGTCCTTTTTGGCACAAAACTCAAAATAATTTTAAAATTCTAGCAGGAATTTGTCCTCAAATCCTTGAGGTCGTCCTGTTATGTTTTAATTTTAGGAAATTTTAATAAAATTAGGTATAAATAAGGTATTTTTCCCTCATATATATCCTCATACAATCTCCTAATTCACAAGCATTCAAGCACTCATTAAGTCACTCTTAAAGCATTCAAGCACATGAAGCATCATCGAGGCAATCTATTTCAAGCACTTCATTCCATATCTTCATATTTGAGTACCAAATGGCATGGTAAGTTTATGGAATTTGCATGTTATCTATTTATCATACTCTTTTCATTTCACTATTTAGGTCTTGATTACCAAAGTAGGGTTTCACCAAGGCAAACCCCTATTCTCTAACCCTCAACCATTTTCCCCCTTTTACATGTGTGTTTGTAGAATTTTGTATGCAAACTAATCAAGAAATTAGGTGTTCAAAGGTGGTAAAAAAGTATAAAAATTCAATCATGTCAAGTAAACCCTAGTTCAAGCTTGGAAAAGCTTTTAACCCTATTTTTTGTAGAATAAAGTGTAGACACCTATCATAAAAGAAAGTGCAGACCCTAGGCTAGAATATTCTATCCAAAATTTCTTGAAACTTGCAAGAAGACTAAGTCCCCACTAGTGGTGGATTAGTACCACTTCGAGGATTGAAAACAAATTTTGACATTTTTGGATACCTATTTAGCAGGTTCTCATTTTTGCAAAGTTTCTTGAAATTGGTGCCAACTCAACCCACCAGGCATAAGTATCCTAGTTAGCATTTTCAACTAATTTTAAAGGATTCTAGAATCTTCCAACATCAATATTTAGGTTTTAGGTGCACCTCTATCATTATGTTTTGTTATTTCATCATTTAGTTCCATTTTTAGGCATTTCTGCATATCATTTTTTATTTTCCAGCACTTTGTATTTTCTATGTTTTCAATCATTAGATCATTTCAATTTCAAACTAGAGCATTAGAATATCTTAATTAGGCATAATACATCTCATTTACATAGACTTTGAGTGTAAATATTTGCATTTTGGGACCCCATCCAATCCCCTTTCTCCTTTTAGGTTAAAATCCCTAGGAGGAGCAAAGCATTGTGAGCACAAACCAAAATCATCATTTACATTTTGGTGAGCCTATCATTTGAACATATTCCTTTCTGATTTGAAAATTGCATCCTATGTTTCATTTTCATTCCATCTTGCATTGATCAAGTTGCATCCTAGGGTTTTAACATCTCATTCATCGAAAGCTTAGTTATCTTGCATTATTGCATCATTTTTGCATCACAAAACACATCAAATATGTATTTACATACTGGAGTTCCATTTGTGCATCTAAAAGTGATAGAATTGTATTTGAAAATTCTAAAAAAACACAAAAAAAAAACTACCAATAGAACTAAATTGCCACCCTAGGCTACTTAGTCCTTTAGCATATTTTGCACTGTATTTTCTGGTAATTTGTGGGTATTTTCTATACTTCTATTTTTTGTTACTTTACTCTATCATACTTTCCAAAATTTTTGTTTCTTGCATCTAATTTCCTTCCATCATGTCCTTTTCCTTTAATAAGTTTTGGAATTCCTTGAAATCCTTAGTTGACATGTCCAATTGTTCCTTCGGTTGTGATCCTAATGATCTTGAGATTCCTCACACTCCATCAATTCCTCATGATTGTCTTCCTTTTGATGTAGACATCATTGGAGAAGATGATGATATCATGAATAAGTTCCTAAACAAATTCCTTGATAACCTTCAAGCCAATGCAACATTTTACCCATCCATGAGAACAAAAAACCTCCCTACTATTGCACCTCCTGATACATTTGGCTATCTTCACCCTAAAACTAATCAAGGACCTACATTCCCTCCATTAGCTATACCTAGTTCCTCTACATAACCACACCATCAAATATTTTATGATAACAAAGTTACAAACACTCCCATCAATCTTGAAGAAACATATGACAAGGGCTTTACTATTTTAAGTAAACAAGGTAGTGATACAACAACAGAACATAAGGTTCACCAACTTTTCAAACAAAAACCACAAGAAGATAACACAATATGATTAGGATATCAAGATCCTCATCATAACTGTAATTCTCCTTTTTAATATTGGAGACTTTGAGATGATGGTACATTGATCTTTCATTGCCATCCTGATTTGAACATTCTCCTTCCACATGAATGAAAATTACCTAATTATGATGAGAAGAATTCTAGGATCCCTAAGGGTCCTCTTCTTCCTTCTATTCATGAAAAAGGAGAATCTAGCAAAGAAAAATGACATTACAAGTTGAAAAAGATCAAGTTTCTTACTCATCCTCCACCTGAATGTGAAAGGAGACTTCAACTTCTTTTAAACAAGGGTCTTATACTTTTACCACCTATGAATAGGGAGGTCATCCATCTTAAATATTTTGACATACCATTTTGCAAATATCATCATGTTCTTGGACATCACACTGAAGAATGTCGGACATTGAATGAAATATTAAACAAGTATCACTTCATTGATACTGACTACATTCCAATCATCCCTTAAAACAAAATCCTTTTATCATGTCATAGTTGTATAATTTTTCATTCTCACTATTTCCTGATCCCTCCCATCTCTTTTCTTGGCTCATCCTTGCCTCACATCTGGTGGGGGGAAAGAGGTTGTTAGCCTTATCCTAGCAATGCATTGGTTCTTATCTCTTAGTTGTGTTATTCACCTTCTGTTTATCTCACTTGAAGTTGTGAAGCCACTAACTCGGTTAATGGTTGGCTTACATTCGCATTACTAGCTCCTTTTACATTTCCATTTGATTTTATGCACGTATTGTGTTTCGTTGTAATATGTGTTTGAAATTCTCTCCCTCTTTGTACACTTCCTCTATTTGTACCTCTATTCCTCTATATGTCAAAGAATAAATTTTTCTCCCTTTTGGGGATGACGCAAAGCATTAAGACACCCTATCTCTCTTCCATGTTGACCCAAATGGTCTTTTTTACTTTTTTTCCTTTTTTTTTTTTTTAATTTTCTGATGATGCAAAGTGTTGAGATGTTGTATGTACCTTTCATGTTGACCCAAATGGTCCCTCTTTCTTTTTAGTTTATCTTTTCTTATGCTTTTCCTATTGAGGATGGCATAAGGCATCAAGACCAAAATGTCTCTTTCATCTTAACCCAAAATCTTTTTCTTTTCTTTTCCCCTTTTGTTTACTTTTCATTTGTGTTTTCCTTCTAGGGATGATAAAAATTGTTGAGACCACAATGCCTCTTCCATGTTGACCAAAAATGAACTTTATTTTTCTTTTGTTTCCACTCTCTTTGCTTCATTCTTCCAGTTCTATGTGCTTTGGGGAATGGTGAGAATTTTGAGCTCTTTAATCAAAAAAATTGCAGAAACAAACATACTAACCCCAAATCCATAGATCCCTTATGTGTTTGGTGTGTTCCTTTTTGGGGGCAAACTCCCTTTCTTTTTTTTTCTTTCTCATTTACATGAAGCAACCTAACTTAGAAACATACATATGACCTATTATAGGGGATTTCAGAGTTGGCTCTCATGTCTTGTTTTCTTTTTGCATTTTTCCTTCACTACTTTAAAATAATTGCTCACAGAATAGTGTGTAGCAATTCCTTTAAAGTGGGGGACATACATTGGCATCATTTCATTTGTATTCTTGGTTCTTAGTGTAGCCTTGTCACTTCATACAATGAGCTTGTCACTTTGTGGATGACATTGGGTATAATGTCCTTCATAAGTGTGATCTATCTTATCATATTGCATTCCTCTTACTAGCCTAATGTGACACACTATATCCCTGAAGTTGTGAATATGCTATTCTTTGATTAGTCCTCTCTTGGAGACATTAGAAATAATGTTTCGT
>VDFB02012062.1:0-28251 GCA_007258455.2 Sequoia sempervirens
TAAATCAACTCTAGGAATTGGTGATCATTGTTATGACCTTATAATACATAACTTCATACCACACATCATCACATCATCTCATTAGTCACCTTATTGCAATGTGGGAATTTGAACTTAACTCATCTTCATTACCAATGCATTGTTTTAACATTACATGAGGAACCCTTGGAGAAGCATTAAAAAGCATTTGAGCAAAGCATGTTACATTAGATTTATATATAGGAATCATAGTCATAGTATGTGTATGTTAGGAAAAGGAACTTGATAGTATGAATGAGATCCTTAAGATGCAAAGCAAAGTGATTACATATATGAGATTCTTTAGATGTAAAGAAAAGTGATTAGATTTGAAAGTCATTGTATAGCAATGACATTGCACAAGCACAATATTGAAATTCAAAACCAAATAAGATGCATATAACATGATTTAGCTAGAATACCAATGCATTTCTCAAGTCATGAGAGATGTGACAATCACACATAACTCAATGGTCCATAAATGGATTTAAAAAATGAGTTAGTCACACTATGACTCAAAGGCAAAAGAAGTTGCAACTTGAGGTACACTTTCAATGAAGGAAGCAAGTGTTATAGGGCACAACACACAAATGTTTTGGGCTTCTATATGAAATTTACAATTCTATCAAGAAGTAATCACACAACCACTAGTTCCAGAAAGTGAAATTTCCACAATCATCAAGGTAATTATGAAGCCTTCAATCTATTGCAAGTTGCAACTTCATCCTACACCAAAAAATGCCTTGTGACCTTCCAAATTCTATAATTTTCCTCTCCTAGGTGTCTTTTCAACTTCCACTTAGGCTTAGAGGAAGTGTAATTGTAAACTTGAAAAAAGAAATGAGAGAATTAGAGGAAGCATCCGAGTAATGTATAGATTCAATTCTCAGCCATAGAACGAGTATTTTTTATTACAAGTAGGTTGTACCAAAACAGAGTGAAGTGAGGGAAGTATTGACTAATCTTAGCAGCCAAACACTATGTTCTTGTTTTTTGTACGCTCCAAACATCTAAGATTGTATTTGGATTGGAAAGAGTGGATGAGACCTTTAGACCTCACTCTTGTTAGAGTTTTCTCTCGGAATTCAGGTTCTCTAGGATAAATCCTTGTGTCTTTGCTTTTTGTGTGGCTTGCTCCTGTTCCTTCATGTTCAATTAAAAATTTAATTGTTTTAATATTTTCCATTACTCAATTTATATCTGCAATTGACAAGCTACGTATGGAATATCCATCTTGGTTTACAAATCAGGTAGTATTAGAGCAATTGTATCCATTGGTGGAAAGTTGTTGACTGATTCTATGAGTTGATGCCCACAAAACAGTTTGAGGAATAGTCGTTTCCTTTTCAAAGAAAACTTGATTCTTGTAATTGGAAGAAAGATCTGACAAGCATGGAAAGAGACAAAAAATATTATGATGGGGAACCAAGGTTCCTCAAGCTAGAAGTTGATGTAGCAAGCATAACGAAGTCAATGGAGACATTGAAGAGCATCATAGAGGCTCTCATGAAAAAGTTGTGCTAATTGGAAGACACCATGAGCAAGGGGAAACCAGGCTCTAAAGAAGAAGAAGAGCAATCTCATGGAAGAAAAAGGTTACCAAAGACACCTTGGTTCAAGACTGAAGCAAAGACTGAAATCTGCCATATGGAGAGGTAAATGCAGAAAAGTTTGATCATTGGTTGGCACAATTGGAGGTATATTTCGGTATGCATATTCTTAGCATAAAACAAATTTTATTTGCTAAATTAAGAATGGTAAAAGCATGTTTTAAATTTGTTCAAAAGTTTTTTTACATTCTTTGCTTTGAGAAAACAACCTCCGATTAGTTCATGGAAACCCTTTCAAAAACTTGATGAAGAAACAGTTTTATCCAAACTATCAAAAAATCTATGGAAAGGTTATTTTTGAAACAGTAAGAAAGACAAAGTATGATGAACTACCCTTGTAAATTTAGAAGAAGATTTGTCCAAACGTACATCTAGAAGCTTACAATGAAGTAATCAACCAGCTTAACAAATGTGTGGTTTGCATAAGCTTAGTAAGTAAGCAATGAACTCTTTTCGGAACCATATAATACATAGTTAAGACCTTGTGTGAATAAAATACCATTGATATTTATTCCAAAAGTTACAAATAGTGAACACACCCTTTATGGACCTAAAGCTTTGATGCAGGATTACGCATCATTTGTCCCAAACAGGGAAATTTGCAGCAGGAATCTCCCCATTTCTGCAAACTGGAAAGTAAAATTCTTAAATATAAATTATACCAAATACTAGTCAATTTGTCTTTGTTTAAAAATTGGTAAAGATTTTACCAATTGGAAAATTAGCTTTTGAAAAAATGGCCAATAAGCCAATTGGAAAAAATAGATCGCCCACAAAATACTCTTTAGGCCTTTGTTCCCTCTTCAATTAAGGAACTTTGTGGTTAAAGAATGAACTGTATGCCACTTCACTGATTAGCTAACTTCATGATATACCCATACTTTTCTGAAGGTTGTTGCTGATAAGACCAACTCTGATAACACTAATACAAGGCAACACTTCAGCTGGCTATATCTTGATTTGAAGGAAGATGTTCTCCACTTAGTTTGCTGTGCAGAACTTCGAGGTTCATATCAGCACCTATGAAGAATTTATATGAAGCAGATTATTAGCCGGAGGACTCATAAATCATGCTAGAATTATCATAACTGCTAGCTTATAGCATGCTAAACTCCATCTATTTCCCTTATGAAAATGTGAATCTTGAAAAAAGGGAGCGAGGTGCAGAGGATGCAGCATCAACAACAGCTGCAGCACCACTTAAAGGCACATCTGATGCAGAATTATAGGTTTCTTGGCACTTCCTGATCTGCAGACATAAATGCATTAGAAATTTGTGCATTGTGTAGATGGGTCTATCAATGCATGTGTGTGTCTGTGTGTGAGTGGGAAAGAAAGAAATAAGATTATATTGATGTCTGACAATAACCTTAGTAGTAGGTAAACTGCAAAGAAGAAATAAATCATATTAATGTCCACAAATACCAAAAAAATGGTGAATGGGGACTGTAAAACTACAGCTAATTTAGAACAGACAAGATAATGGTTAAGCACAATTCTAATAAGCCATAGAAGAAAAAGTAAAAAGGCTCACTCACAAAAAAAGCATACAAAAGAATATTGACCATGCTGCAAACTAAACAGTAAAACATAAAATAGCTAGACAGCTCTATAATGCAATTTAAATTATTTGAATTGACAGACCTCTTCAGGGCTGAATTGCAACAGTGTCCCAACGACCGGAAGTAAAGCCTCAACCTCACCTGTAAGTTTCAAGATACACAGACAGGATTAATAATACTCCTGGATTCTAGAATGCCAAGTTTTCTTTGACTACATATCATAGTTTGCAGCCTAATGCACTGGCATGGAAGATTTTAATTTACCCGTTTCAAGCAATTTCAAAATAACATTTTTTAGGTATGTCATGTCAACCCCATCACGCTTCCGCTCCCTCTCCATGTTCCGAAATTCATCTTTGATAGCCATTTCCTGCATTCATATGTATCTTTAAGTTTGTCAGGAAATGCCTGAATACCCAGAGAAACGAATCATTGACAAGATTATGCAACCCCTCTTTTCCTACTCTTCCATCATTAATTTATGTAATTGCCAGAATGTTCCTTAAGGTTGCTTCAAACATGGGCATTGCTACTAAATCTTTACTGTATCAAAATTACTCTCGACACACAAAAGGTCTGTAATATTCTCTAATCCTGTAAGGAGTGTAGCTTTGTGTTTGGTCTTTGCAACTGACTGATTTGTAATCTGGGGAAGAATCACCTCACAGAAAAAATGAGCCAATAATATCCAGTGCAGGCAAGCCAAAATAAATAAAATATTTTGTTAGTAATGAGACAACCCAGTGTAAAAAGTAAAGCTATCAAGGAGCTCACCTTAAAATGCTCATCCCACTCTCAAATCTACTTGGATCACGTGGAAAATGAATGAGTCAGACACCTTTCTCAAGAATAAGGAAAAGATGTTTCTCGTGGCCTTGCAATTTACATCACAAGGTTATAGATGACTTGCTCCATGGTAGAGTATTTTACTATTTAACAACAATGCAAGTTGGTATATTAGATCACCAATGTGTCTAGACAAACCATAAACAGTTGTTAAGGCATAATAATTGGATGAAAGCCTGAGAAACAAGAGTTTTCCTTTGAGATAATGTACAAGTATTGAGGAGCACATACTTGCAAATGAAGAGGTATGAATAGTTCTACATACATTTATAAAATTATTAGTAAAGGTTGGATATTAAAAAATTTAAGATTCCAAAGGTCAAACTCAAACAAATATTATGGGGATACCTGATGATTTGAATTGCAACTTCTCAATTCCCAAATAGTTGAGGTCACTTGAGAACTTAATAATAATTCAACCCACTTCTAGAAATAGCTTGATGTCTGTCAAGAGTTTATTGCCAAATTTTCAGGCCACATAAGTTTGAGTAGCTAAAGGTTTGAAACCAACCAAGGAGAGCCTCTGTTAAGTGGTTAAGCCCTCTACTACGGGCCCTGAACATGCATTTTGTTTTTTCTGATCAACATTGAGATCTTAGTTCATTTCAAATTGTTGCAGATTGACTTTGATTTGAAAAATATTTAAAACAGACACAAAAATTCAACGGGGTAACCAAATTTTGAAAAACCTAAGTCACCCTCAATAACAGCTTGCATTAAAGATCACATGGTTGATAGAGAGTGCTTCTGGATATAACCATGTTGCAGTTTTTGCATCAAAATTTCAGATCACACTCCATTTTAGATCACATGGTTTCCAGTTCCAATTATTATAGGTGGATGTTCAGAGTTGTTATGGCTTCAACAAGTTGGCCATTTTCAGCTACACTGTGACAAGCACTGCCAACTTAATATTTCAATATTGTTGGAATGAAATATCCCACCCCTTTCCTGAGATATTCGCTAACTGAACTGCCTGTCTGATTTTCTTGTTTTTATGGTTTTTGAATGATTTTAAAGTTTTGATGATGAGTTTGCCAGGAATTGCAGTATCAAATGCAAAGACAATATATACAATTGCAAATAAAGGTAATACTGAAAGTATATGCAATATATTCTCAAAATGGATTTATTATTGCTTGCACATACAAAAGTTCATACCCGGAAAGTCAAGCAAAGTATTACAATTCTGATATGTTCTGATCAGCTACAGCAGGCTCCTTAGTTTGGATGCTAATCTCCAAAGAATGAATTGTCCACCTCAAAGTTGATGCTGATTGCATACAGCAGTCTAGCCTCCCCAAATAAGAATGAAATGAAGCCAAAACACAAGGCGTTTTAGCCTTGACACAACATGCCTAAGCTTGCAGCTGTACAGACCAGCAGTAAAGGACTGGTACGGCCTCTTGAAACCCCACGTGGCAGTCAATAATGATGCTAACAGCAATTAAAATGGCCTTCAATGATTGTTTATTCGACAAACTGAAATCTGCACTTCAAACCCTTGAGATTTCTGATGATAATTACTTCAAATATGCACTATGTGACTTTTGATGTAAAGCCACCGATAGATGCAACCTTTGGGTGATATTTCACACTTGTGGGAAGCACAAATCTGAGAGAATGAACGTTCTCAAAGACCAAATTGCAGCAAACCCTGGTTTTCTTCTCCAAATGCCAAAAGCAACAAAATAATTTCAAGTGTAGAATAATGAATTGAATGCTTTTTACAAAAAGCTTTTATATCACCTCCCAAATGGCATGATCTCCCAAGTGCTTTTTTGCCATTAAAATATATTAAATACATTTGCTTTTGCTGTGACTTAATAATATATCTTGACTTGGGCGCTCAAAACAATGACTTTCATTATTTGACTTTATATCATTTAATATGCCTTTATAATAAAGTCAATAAGTCATTTAATGTTTTCACTTTATAATTAATTAATTATTATTAAAGTACGACTTTAATAATAATTAAATACCATAACTCCAACAATAATCATCATTAACCAATTTTGTCTATGCCAGAAGGTAGCCCATTGAATCCACTACTCACCAGGGTGCCTTCTATAAATAGTAAGGTTGGCCCCCAACATCCCACTAAATTACTATAAATAGTAAATATGCATAAATGGAGCCAAAAACCCATGCAAAAGATCACCTCTGAATATGCCAATGAATTGGAGAAGAAGAACACTATCAACTGCCATCTGGAGAACCCAAAGACTCCCATATAAGGCCCTCTAATCACCATTATTAGCCTACGAGGACCTGATGATAGGCTAATCCACCAAACTCTGACGCTCGCTAAAAGGGGGACATTACATGGAAACTAAAACATTTCATCATCCAACAGTAACTCTTTTATTATAAACACTTGTGTATCGATCTATTGCTCGATGTATAAAGATCAAAGAGTAATAGCTACATCTCTCTTCTTAGAGATTGTTGTACATAGAATAGTATACAAACTCATCAAGTACTCTATGAGTCACCATGTACTCACAGGGAAAACTTGCAAGTCTATGTCAATCGAGTATTGGGGGAGTCAGAGCAGCAAAACTTAGCAAGTCCTTGCATGCAACTCGCTAGACACATAACAAGTAACCCAATGTAGCATTTGATGTAAGACTCCTCATCAATGATGGATAAAGTTTTTACAATTTTCACAAGTTTGACAATACGGTTTATCAAACAGTTCGCAATCCACTGAAATCCCACATATTTCCCTTTTCTATATTCCACTATGATAAATTTTAATAATTTTCACAGATATCATCATCAATATAATTCCCAGATTTAATCATAGGTTTTTCAAACTTTCAAGCAATTATATTAAAACCATCCAAACTATAGAATACATTTTCACATATCCTTTGCATACATAAAAAATTCCTAACCTCAATTATATTGTTATGACAGTCTTCCTGATGAAATGTTGCACACCCCAAATGCCACGTCTGATGTCTATATGACTCTTCCCTTCTAGCAACTATAGAAGTAGTGTGGCGGCTGAATAAAAATGGCGACTACAAAGGATTGGTGGTTGCTTCAAGTTCTATGAATTCACCCTTATCACTGTTGCATCCCTCCAAACTCTGTGTCAAGCTTTCTGGTCCAATACAATTAGTCCACCTTCAACAGGCTGCGTCTCATATATTACTTTTCCCTGACTTCTTTGATGTCTATATTATAATGTGGCGCCATATGGGACGACTGCCATTAATTAGGAAATCATATGATTCATTTTAAAATATGTATCAACTACATTAATCCCACTCAACACCTCTAAATTTCCTGGCGGCTTCCTTCAATACTTCCTATGCCACGTCACCTTTGTTTTGTCCCTTATGGATATTTGTGGCACCTTTTACTTTGACTGTGATTCCTTAAGGCTCTTATTTTGTCACAACTCCATTAATAATGGCGACTTGTATGATGTGCTTAGAGAAATATTGATGCAGGGGCATCATAGTTTTTGGTGAGCAAATTTTGGTATAGTTGCTTTCTTTCTTTTGTTTTTGTGGTTTTTCCTGTGATAGGTGGTGAATTTGGAGTGGCAGCAAGAATTTCAACCTTGCTTTCTCTTTGCACAATATGCTTGGTGGTAGTTAGAACGGTTGTAGGAGGCTAGGTAATTCACCACGACTGAGCATTGACAGTTTTTCCTGTTCAGAGGTAATTGGCTGTCTTGGAGAAGTCGATTGGAGACTGGTAACCGAGACAAAAAGCAAGGAATGTTGAACGTAGGATAGGAAGGAACAAATGACCTGTGCCAATTTGAGAATGGAGCAAAGGCAAGAAAGAACGTAGGGATTTTCTGTTTGGGAATAGAAGTCGACCCTTTGAGGATCGAATAACCTTGTAATCACTCTTGCTTTGTTTAATGCACACTAATACCTAGTCTTTTTGTTTTGGATGATGGAATTGGTTACTGTCATTGATGCTTGGTAATCTTTGTTTCCAGCTGATTGAGTGAGGAATGAAGTCTGTACATTCCTATAGCTTTGGTAAAGAATCATTTTGAACTTTGCTTAATTGCATTGCAGCTTGTTTTCCTTTAAAGTTCTGTAACTTGCAAGAATAACGTGTTTGTCCCATTATTGTCGTTTTGGCTTGGTATCAACCTCATTGATTGGGATAGTTGTTTTTTGTACCATGAAATTGATGTTCATCATTGTCAATGCTCATTGAATGGAATGGCGTCCTATAGCATGTGTTTCCTATTCATCTTTGTTTCCAGTTTCTGGAAGTGAATCGATTGGAAGGACTCAATTTGCCTATTTGTTATTCTCCTCTAGCAAGTGTTGTGATTGTTGGTTTGCTATTAGTTTGCCATTACAATCAAAGTGCCATCAAATATGGAGACACGTCCAACTTGTGCCTAGCTAAAAGAGCCAATTTAATAATATGGTTTCCCTCTAAACAATACCAAATGCTCTCTCACAAATATTAACAGTTCTATACCTAGTACTGCACTAAGTTACCGAATTGGGTTCGAGCATGGTACGGTATGCCAATACAACAATTTTTTATTTTTATTTTTTGGGGGGGAGGGGTTGTTGGATACGTTTGAGTACGTCCGTACAAAAACATATAAAAATCATAGTTATATACATATTATACCTAGTACTGCACTAAGTTACCGAATCGGGTTCGAAAACGGTACGGTACGCCAATACAACAAATTTTTTTGTTTGTTTGGGAAGGGGAGGGGGAGGGGGCCGGGGGTGTTGGATACCTTTGGGTACGTTCGTACAAAAACATATAAAAATCATAGTTATATACATATTTGCAAACTAAAAGTAAAAACAAGAACTATATAATATATACAAATTAAAATATAATAATTTGATTTATATTTATTATTTATTATTTTAATATTTTATAGTTTAATTAAGAACTAAAATTAATTTATTATTTAATTATAAATGTAAAATTGTAAGTGTTTAATAAACAATATAGTAATTATATTAATAATAATTAATAAATGTTTATTGATAATAAATAAATTAATAATTATGAAACAAGATAAATAAAAGTTAAATTATAAAATATTTTGTGTATAATAATAATTATACTATTAAATTTAGTAAACAATATTAAAATAAAGAACATTTTGATATATGGATGGAGATGGAACGATTGCATGCTAAGTCGAGTGCTGGGTTAGGCTAGGGCCATTGTGCCCTAGCCTCTTTCTATGTTGTTTGTCTGCTACATAAGCCGTTTCCTGTGTTCGCTGGTTCTCTGCTTTGTTGTGTACGGGGATTGTGGTTGGAGGTCTAAGTTGGAGGGGTGGTGTTAGGTTTTGGGATCTATTTGGTGTTGGGGGTTTTTGCTGCAGTTTTTCTTCTTAATGGGGGAGCCTCGGGTCTCTAATTGCTTGGTGGTTGCGAGCTCCAAGCCGAGCCTTGGGTCTTCTTCTGGATTGCAAGCACAACAGTCGGATTCTTTTTATACAAGGGAGAGCTATAAATTAAAAAAGGTGAATGGTTGTCTTCCACACAGCCATGATCGTCCGATCCTGGTAATTCCTCCTGAATTGGTCATGGAGGATGTTGATTATTGGAGTTGACATGCTTTGATCTGTAAATTTCTCGGAATCCGCATTTCTTTGTCGGCGCTAGAGGCATGGATTCGTAGTACATGGCAGATTGAAGGTGATTTGGAGATCATGCTAGCTGCGAACAGCTATTTCCTGGTTGTCTTTACAAATATGGCAGACACGAATCGGGTTTTTGAGGGAGGCCCATATTTTTATAACCATGTGGGATTGTTTGTCAAACCCTGGCATGTGAGGTTTAATTCAGCAAAAGAGATGCCTTCAAAGGTTCCTGTGTGGGTTCGTTTGCCAAGGCTCCCTCTTGAGTTTTGGCGTAAAGATATTTTGAAATAGATTGCTGCTTTGCTCGGTAAACTTGCTGTGATTGCTCAGCAAACCCTTGATAAAAAGGTAATTTCTTTTGCCCGCATTTGTGTAGATATTGACTAAAATAATCCATTACCGGATTCTTTGGAAATTTGTTTGGGCTCTGCTTCATGGATCCAACAGCTTGATTATGAGTCTCTCCCTTTCCATTGTCGGGTATGTCATGAGTATGGTCATCTCCAATGTCATTGCCCTCGAGTTAGTAAGAATGTTGGTTCCTCTATTGGTGCCTCTCCTTCTCCTCCTTCAGTTTCTAAGGCGGATAAAGGAGATAAGTGAAATATTCCCAGCCAAATTTTTTTACTTTTTCAAATTGCAGATTACAAACCAATGCACCCGTTAAGGTTAGCAGCTAAACCAAAACGTGCTGAAGCAACTCTAACCAGAATGTACACCAGGATCTCGATGTGGGCAAGGTGTGAGCATTGGTCAGAGGATCTAAAACAAAGTGCTTATGCAGGAAGTAACTCTAACCAAGGATGGCGCCGATGATGGCGAGCATATGGTCAGAGGATCTTCTACTTCTAAATGCTGAAAGGGAACTCAACGTCAAGTATGTGCTACCCAATCCAATGCGGAGTGAGGGGCGACCATATGACGGAGTGATTACAATAACAATGCTTGAAAGAGAGATGCTGAAAGCTGAAAACACTCAACACCCAGAATGTGCTTGCTAACCCAGAATGGGAAAGTAGCTACCTTAGGGCGGAGATTTATCTATTACAGATTAATACTGAAGGTAGGACTGAGTATTACAAATCATGACAAAGCAATATTAAAGAACACTGGTCAGTACTACTACCAGCTTACAACAGAGAATTATTGCCTGCGATGTCAAGATATCATATGCTTTTCAAATGGTACATTCAACAATAAACCTGCTACAGGCCTTTAAATAACCTCAACACCAAATCCAAATGAGAAGATGCAGATTTCTGCGGACAGTTTATGACAGATCTGTATTTTACAATTTTTAACCAGCAACATAGAAATTCACAGAAAGATTCATAACTCACTCCTCTCTTACCCAAATGACCTCAACTTAGATGCAAAACACTACTATAATGATGGCGCCTAAGATGAATGCAAGAAACCAACGTGAAATGCCTTAATTTATTTATGCACGGAATCCAAGATGATGCAGAATGGTACGGCCCAGCAAGAGGGGCGATTCTTTCTTAAAAATCACAGCCTTAACCAAAAAATCTATAACTTAGAGAATATGTTCGCCCTTCACAGACAAAGAGAATGAGACGATACCCAGAAGGAATATTTTTGTATTTTTCAAGTTGTGAGCAAAAACATAAATCTGCTGTATTAAATGATGCAAAATGCTGAAACCCACTAATATGCAAAACAGATCTAATAATGCACAAGCTGAAAACAATGCTCAAAACTACATGCAAACTCACAAATCTATCTTAAATCACCACTAGTCGCTGTCTTTTCAAGCGAGAAGCAATGCCCAAGCTAGGAGGCCTTCATTCCTCGAAGCAATCCCAAAGCCAATCCGGCAGCATAACATTCCTGTAGATAAAAGATAATGAAATGATGAACCAAGTCTTCTTTTTATAATTTCCTGTTGACTTCTCGAAACCCTAAACTCTTCTTCAAGTCAAAACCCTAATCCCCTTCAAGAAATGGCGTCCTTTTCCTTCAAGCTCAATATTGACCTTTTTAATTAAATTCAATATTTTAATAATGGCGTCCACTTAAGAGCTTGGTTTGACTTTAGAAAATTATGAAATAATCCTTTATGAAGGCGCCACCCTCAAGAGACCACTTTTCAAAACAACTTGAAGTCAACAGACTAGGCCAAGGGGGTCAACGTTATAATATAATATTAAAACGTGACTTTAATTAAATATCTCAACTTATCTCTCCAACTGCGCCCCGAAGCCATCAATGAGCAAGCCAACTGATCAAACTGACATAGGAAGTCAACCATGCTGGACCCGACTGTCGAGTTGCCAAAAATAGAATTTACTAAAAATAGAAAATTCCGGAAAATGCTCAGAATGCCAAGATGAACACACCACTGCGAAGCTCTCTGAAAACCCAGAAAGAAACCGCCATTGAAACCACCAACTCCGAGCAAAGACATCCTCAAAAATAGGAAACCCTAATTTTACCTTCCGACTAGCCTTCGGGTTTCCAGAAAAAAGGCCAACGGTCACTGGAAAGATCATGCTCGAGAAGGGGACATTACAATCCGCCCTTCCCAAAATTGCTTGTCCTCAAGCAATACCACCACAACTCCAGAAATTTTAAAACTAATCCATACGCAACCAGTATGATCCCTGGTTCCCAAACCCATCGCAGGAAGGACCCACCATGCCGATGCTGCTCCACTCTGATCACACCCGTGAAATCATCATGCCCATGCTGCACTAACCTTCCTTGTAACCCCAAAGTGTTACTGTCCATGATACTCATACTGAAAAATCTTAAAGGACTAAGACCAGCTTCATGCGACGTCTCATGTCCAAGAGGCCCAAAGTCAACAGTATCAACCATACCACTATCAACCACAATGGATAGGCTGCTCAACTCAAAATCGAACTCCTCAACATACCTCCACATTGTAACAAACGAAGCCCTGATGGAAAAAATGATATCTTCAAATCTTTTTGCAAAGAGGAAAGCAATCCTTTGCAAGAGCTCAACAAATTCAGCCTCATGGCTTCTTCTGGAGCTACTATGCATCAACTGAATTATATCGACACCACCATGAAGACTTCTAATCACTCTTACTGTTCCAACTCCAAGAGTCTCAGAAGGGAAAGCCAAAGCATGTGGAAGTTCGTTGTCCAAAACCAATATAGTAAAGAAACTATCAAAATTTGCTTCACAAACCTCCATAGGATGGACTCCAAAAGTAGAATAGGTGCGAAGGAACAAATAATCTCTGCTGTTCAAGGCCGAAGTCAGCGAAGTGCAATATGATTTTAGTACCTCACACAAGAAAAAACAGCAGCACCAAAAAAATTCCCAAGTGTGAGTGTATGATATGAGCATAGAGTTGCAAGGTAACAACTCAAAATTGGCCGAAAAACATACTAGAGCAATCTCCATCTGAAAACTACCACCTTGTTGGCAAGTGGTGATGGAAAAACTCTCCCAAACGAGAGTAACTCCACAAGTAACAGGGCTGGTCTGCCTCCAACCAGCAACCATGAGTCTCAAAATCTGCTCGTCTTAGCCAAGGATCAACGCCAAGAGCAACCAATTGTTCCCCTTTCCAATCCGTACTCAAAATTTCTATCCAATCCATTTGTCGATGAACAAACGGAACCATCAAGGGGCTGGTAAAGAAAGTCACAACATCATTAATACTGAAATTTTGATCCTTATCCTTCAAAAAGTCCTTCTTTCCACAAGTAATAAGCTCTATCAACCCATATTGAGAATCCCAAGCATGGATACCCAACTAAAAGTGATCTCCAACATACTGAAAAGAAAACTCAACACATTCCCAAATGCTAGTAAGGATCAAGTGCATACTGAAGAGATTGATGCCTCCGCTAATGAACCTTTGAAGCCTATCTACGAAAGCTTCAACAACATTGGAGCATGAACTATTAAATGACTTCAAATCCAAATCCAAAAATAGACCAATATGTGCCAAAGTATTGTTCAACCAAAGGGATGGATTGACAAACATGCAAACACCAAGTTCTGGTCCATCTTCATTCCCTTCTTCATGAGTAACAAGACTAAAATCTTCGCTTCTTGCTGCTGTACTGAAGTTACCAGCAGCTACCAAATCTTGCCTTGTTAACACCTTGGTGTTGAAGATGTTGAAATCTCCTCGAATCAACACTTCCCATGTATAGACTTCATCCTCAAACCCACTTATGCATTCATTACTAATCAACAGACGTGGCACTTCCTCATGGAGTGATATCGAGGCATCCAAGCACTGGAAACCAAACTCAGTTTCATTCTCCATTTCATCCTCTACTTCATAGAGAGGATTATCATAACTTTTCTCACCACCTTCTTGAAAAAGAGGATTGTCATAAACTTGAAAGTCATTCCTTTCATCTTGCTGCTCCAAATCTGCACATGCAACCTTTGATTTTCTTGTGAAACCTTCAAGATCAAACTCCTCTCGAAGACTATCAATCTCATCAATTACTTGCTTGGTTTCTCCAGCTCTTCTTGCATCCTCTTGCTCCTTGGAAAGTTTAAAATCTGCAAACTGGTCTTCAACCTTTCTTCAAGCCAACTGAGTTTCTTTCAAGTTGTCCTTTGTTGATTTAAGCTCCAAAGTGAGCTCATCAACCATACTCTCCCTTTCTTCGAAAACAATGAAGGCCTTCTTTGCAGATTCAACGGCATGATCTCTATTTTCAATCAAGCCTATGTACTCGGATTTCATGGTCTCCAAGGAATCTTTGATTAGTTGCAATTTAGGAAGAGCAACTTCATCCTTAACTCCACTTTGTCTCTCTTCAAACTGAGCCTTCCAATAGAGATCATCAACCAAATTGTGTGTGCGATCAAATAGGGATAGCGCTTGCACTTCTTTTTCAAAAGATACCTTGCATTGATCTTTCCACTCATGAACATGCAAAGATGGTGAACTGCTGATAGGCTGCAACTGAAAATCAGAACTTTGTTTTTCATCTTTGCTACCCTCATAGCTGCTCCAAGACTCCTTTCCTTCACCACCTACTAGCTGAAATTGCTCAATATCGCAAGGAGAATTAGACTCCACAAATTCTTCAATCCAATGCTTACAACCAGCTTCAAGCATTGATAAATTGGATTTGTGTTTAGGAACTCCATCAAACTTTCCATCGTCAAGAGCCATATGATCTTCAAGCTCCACTTCCACTTCACTGTCTTCATGATCAAAGTTTATGGCAGCCCCCTCATGGCTTGCAAAGCAATCAGAATTTTGAACTTCATCAGGATCAAAGGGAAACTCATCCCACACAATTTCTTTGTCATCACTAAATGCCTTCACTCCTGGATCCCAAGTGCTAGAGGATTGATGGTTTTGATCAAAAGGAAAGTGCTCTTTGTTCTTCTCTTGGAGGGTTGACTCTTTGAATAGGTCGCCACCCAACTCACTTAAACTGATATCTTCATACATACCTCCCTTCAATGGCTTGGTTTGAAGATCAGACCCAAAACCACCCTTGACACTATCACTATAATGAAGTAAAGAATCTTTAGTGCTAGCAGTTTGAAATTTTTTATCATCCTTATCTTCAATGAACCTATCATCTATAGGTATGTTTCTGATCTCATCATGAACAGTCATATGCATGCCATAAAGGTCTTCTTGATCACTTGTAATAAATTCATCTTGTGAAAACTCTTGAGCTTTTTGGCCAGCAACATAAAAAGAATTATCCATCACCACATCCTCAACAAATGGAGGCATAAACACTACGGCATCTTTACCAATGATATCATTATGGTAATGATCAAAAGCTGGTTCAAGGACACCACTAGTATTCTCTTCATCAATGCACTCATCCCATACAACAGTTCTACCAACATCTTCTGTGAAGCCCTTAGTATCAAAATCTTCATGGGATGAATCCAAATTAGGATTCAAGTCTGCTGCTATATTCTTTTCACCGAACTGATCTTTGTCACTTGCTATCACATGCAAGTCTAGGGGAGTATTATGGGACTCTCCCACACACTCCTCAACTGTCAAGGTTTCTATATCAAACTTACGATCATTTTGAGGTGACATGTGCACCTTGCTTGTGCCATCTTCAATATTAGTTGACTGATTTTTCTCTTTGTCATGTTCATTTGTGGGCTGCAATCCACAAACAAGCACTTCTTCCTTCCTTGCACCTGCAATCATGGCATGTTCTGCTTCCTCCTTAATCATTTTCTTGATGTAGTTGACCATAGCCCGCTTCCCAGGGTGATAAATCACCACACAATCCAAAAAGGTGTCAAATGAAACATCATTCTTAAACTCATCTGTCATGCTCTGATATTCTCTACGGAGTATGGCAGCCTCGTGTTCACATTTCCTCTTGAACTGGCATTCTTTAGAAACCCCAATCAAATCCGACTTCTCAGACTTAGCATAAATATTTCTGATTCCCCACCTTAACTCAGGATCCTTCAATAGTGTACACAGAACATGCATTAACTCAAGTGGAGACTTCTCTGTAGTCATCTTTCTCTGTTCGTAGTGTCTGGTATCACTGTCACTCATCTGACAATTAAATCATTAATTACTTTCACAGGATGGCAGGAACTTGGCTCTGATACCACTGAATTATTCCGAGCCAAATTTTTTTACTTTTTCAAATTGCAGATTACAAACCAATGCACCCGTTAAGGTTAGCAGCTAAACCAAAACGTGCTGAAGCAACTCTAACCAGAATGTACACCAGGATCCCGATGTGGGCAAGGTGTGAGCACTGGTCAGAGGATCTAAAACAAAGTGCTTATGCAGGAAGTAACTCTAACCAAGGATGGCGCCGATGATGGCGAGCATATAGTCAGAGGATCTTCTACTTCTAAATGCTGAAAGGGAACTCAACGTCAAGTATGTGCTACCCAATCCAATGCGGAGTGAGGGGCGACCATGTGACGGAGTGATTACAATAACAATGCTTGAAAGAGAGATGCTGAAAGCTGAAAACACTCAACACCCAGAATGGGAAAGTAGCTACCATAGGACGGAGATTTATCTATTACAGATTAATACTGAAGGTAGGACTGAGTATTACAAATCATGACAAAGCAATATTAAAGAACACTGGTCAGTACTAATGCCAGCTTACAATAGAGAATTATTGCCTGCGATGTCAAGATATCATATGCTTTTCAAATGGTACATTCAACAATAAATCTACTACAGGCCTTTAAATAACCTCAACACCAAATCCAAATGAGAAGATGCAGATTTCTGCGGACAGTTTATGACAGATCTGTATTTTACAATTTTTAACCAGCAACATAGAAATTCACAGAAAGATTCATAACTCACTCCTCTCTTACCCAAATGACCTCAACTCAGATGCAAAACACTACTATAATGATGGCGCCTAAGATGAATGCAAGAAACCAACGTGAAATGCCTTAATTTATTTATGCACAAAATCCAAGATGATGCAGAATGGTACGGCCCAGCAAGAGGGGCGATTCTTTCTTAAAAATCACAGCCTTAACCAAAAAATCTATAACTTAGAGAATATGTTCGCCCTTCACAGACAAAGAGAATGAGACGATACCCAAAAGGAATATTTTTGTACTTTTCAAGTTGTGAGCAAAAACATAAATCTGCTGTATTAAATGATGCAAAATGCTGAAACCCACTAATATGCAAAACAGATCTAATAATGCACAAGCTGAAAACAATGCTCAAAACTACATGCAAACTCACAAATCTATCTTAAATCACCACTAGTCGCTGTCTTTTCAAGCGAGAAGCAATGCCCAAGCTAGGAGGCCTTCATTCCTCAAAGCAATCCCAAAGCCAATCCGGCAGCATAACATTCCTGTAGATAAAAGATAATGAAATGATGAACCAAGTCTTCCTTTTATAATTTCCTGTTGACTTCTCGAAACCCTAAACTCTTCTTCAAGTCAAAACCCTAATCCCCTTCAAGAAATGGCGTCCTTTTCCTTCAAGCTCAATATTGACCTTTTTAATTAAATTCAATATTTTAATAATGGCGTCCACTTAAGAGCTTGGTTTGACTTTAGAAAATTATGAAATAATCCTTTATGAAGGCGCCACCCTCAAGAGACCACTTTTCAAAACAACTTGAAGTCAACAGACTAGGCCAAGGGGGTCAACGTTATAATATAATATTAAAACGTGACTTTAATTAAATATCTCAACTTATCTCTCCAACTGCGCCCCGAAGCCATCAATGAGCAAGCCAACTGATCAAACTGACATAGGAAGTCAACCATGCTGGACCCGACTGTCGAGTTGCCAAAAATAGAATTTACTAAAAATAGAAAATTCCGGAAAATGCTCAGAATGCCGAGATGAACACCACTGCGAAGCTCTCTGAAAACCCAGAAAGAAACCGCCATTGAAACCACCAACTCCGAGCAAAGACATCCTCAAAAATAGGAAACCCTAATTTTACCTTCCGACTAGCCTTCGGGTTTCCAGAAAAAAGGCCAACGGTCACTGGAAAGATCATGCTCGAGAAGGGGACATTACAATAAGGGTAAGGCCCCTATGCAAGCAAATGGTCCAGATAAGGATGGTTTCATGTCTGTTAAACCCTGTGCTAAGGAAAGAGGTCAAAAGAGATCCTTTAAGGATAGGCAGCCAGATGACAACTTTAACCGTTTTGAGGTTTTGGACACTATGGCCTTGGAGAAAGGGATTCCAATTGATGTTTCTTCCGGGGCAATTACAGCCGGTATGGACATTGTGCAAGCGCAAAAGCTCCCTATTAAGAGTCAGCATGTTGGTCTGCAACTGGATAGTTCTTCTGCTATTCCTCTCTTAAGGGGGGCCTGCGCTCCCATTGACTTATAGGACGACATTGTTCTAGCAGATTTAGCTAAGGAGGTGTTGTTGGCTGGCAAGGGGCAAGGCTCATCATTGGGGTTGGGTTTGCAGCAACACCCTCACAAGGTCTCTTATGATAATTCTTCTAAAGGTGGTCGTAAGAAGGATAAGGAGAAGATTAAATCTACTGGGGATTTGTTAGTGGAATCTGGGGCTGTCAAGCCTATTGATGTTCACTTCTCCTAGTCTTCTCAATGATTGTTCTTTCTTGGAATGTTAGGGGGTTGAATAGCATCCCTCGACAAAAGGCTATTCATGATTTGGTTGCTGCTCATTCTCCAGACATCTTCTATGTTCAGGAGACTAAGGTTTTTGTTGATGACATGCTTTGCTATGCTTCTCGTATTTGGTATTTTGGTCAGTGCCAGTGCATTGGCTCTCAGGGTAATTATGGAGGTTTGGCTCTTTTTTGGAATCCACACAAGATTGCTCCCCTTTGGTGGATTTCTAGTCATTCTGCTATTTCTATGGTTGCTACCTCTTTGGATTCTGGGGAGACTATTCTATTTTCTAATGTTTATGCTCCTATTGACATCCGTGGTAAAATCCATCTTTGGGCTCACATAAGACATGTCTGGTCATATGCCCCTTATCTTCCTTGGATTTTAGGTGGAGATTTTAATTCTGTCTTGAATTTGGATGATAAAAGAGAGGGGCTGCCAAGGTTAGGTCCAACCTCTGATCTTTTTTGAGCTTAGGTGGATTCGCTTGCTTTAGTGGATGTCAAGCCTTCTAATGGGATCTTCACTTGGAACAATAGACGAAGTGGACAAGAGGCGATCTCTGAACGACTTGATAGGTTTCTTGTCTCTTGTTTTTAGGTTGGCGGTGGCTTGGTTACTAGTTCTAAAATTCTTGACTGGCGAGGTTCTAATCACTGGCTGATTAAATTCTCTGCTTCTTCTTTTGCTGGTCCTAAGAATCCTCTTTTTAAATTTCAGCTTATGTGGCTACGGGATTCTTTGCTGCATGATTTAGTGGCTAAGTGGTGGAGAGAGGGTGGCCCTGCTTATGGCACAACAATGTTTGTCTTTGTGAAGAAACTTCAATATGTTAAATATCACCTTAAGAGATGGAATACGTCCTGTTTTGGTAACCTTCAGTCCAAGAAGAGGAAGGCTCTTGACAGTCTTGCGGTGATTACTCGCCAAATTCAAGATTTAGGATTCTCAGATGCCCTTGGAAAAGCTGAATCCCAGGCCATGCGAGATGTGGAGGAATGGGAACTTTGGAAGGAGATTTATTGGAAACAGAAGGCTTAGATTGACTGGCTGCAAGAAGGGGATAGGAATACTGCTTTCTTTCATCATTTTGTTCAGGCTCGTCGTAACAAGGGGTATATCTCCTCTCTTGTTTCCTCTAAAGGGCTTCAGCTCACTTCTCTGTTGGCTATGACTCGCAAGGTTCGTTAGTTTTATTCTACTCTTTTTGCTGGAGATTCCCCTCCTGCTACTGTTGAGGAGAATCTGATCCTTTCCTACATTCCCTCTCTTGTCACCGATGCGATGAATGATTCTCTCATTCGCCCTATTATGTTGCCTGAGTTAGAAGATGTTGTTTTTGGGATGAATAAAGGTAAGGCTCTGGGCCCAGATGGCTTCCCTGTTGAATTTTTTCAAGAGTTTTGGGATATTATTAATTTGGATCTTTTGGAGGTTGTTAGAGAATCTCTATGTAACAAGCAGATGCTTCGGGCCTTAAATTCTACCTTCTTGATTCTCATTCCTAAAAAGGAAGGTGTGGACAAACTTGAATTTTTTCGGTCGATTGCTCTTTGTAATGTGGTGTATAAGATTATCACTAAATTGATTGTAGAAAGGCTCAAAACTTGTCTCCCTACGGTGATCTCTGAGGAACAAGGGGGTTTTGTGGTTGGTAAACAGATTCTAGATGGGGTGGTTGTTGCTTCTGAAGTTATTCACTCTATGTCGACTTCAAAGGAGAGATCTATGTTCATTAAATTGGACATGGCCAAGGCCTACGACAGAGTCAAATGGAGTTTTCTTCAGAGAATTCTCTTAGCCTTTGGTTTTAGTGCTGAATGGGTGAGTTGGACTATGAGTTGTTTTACTTTGGCTTCTTTTTCTGTTATTGTGAATGGAGAACCTTCTGAGCCTTTTGGTGCTTCAAGAGGCCTTAGCCAAGGGGATCCCCTTTCCCCTTACCTGTTTATTATTTTAGTTGAGGGGCTGGGTCGTCTTCTAAAATCTCATGTTGCTCAGGGCTTGATTAATGGGTGGCAATGGGGTAATGGCTTGCCACAATTCTCACATCTCCAATTTGTGGATGACACAGCTCTTATGGGATTGGCTCGTCTTCGGGAAGCTGAATCTTTTAGGCACGCCTTGGATGTTTACCTTGCAGCTTCAGAAAAAAAAATCAATGAGCATAAATCCTCCTTCTTCAATACCCCTCAGGCCATTCAGAGGCGTATTGCTGACATTCTTCGGTTCCAGATTGGGTCTCTTCCCTTTGTTTATTTGGGCATTCCTCTTACTGTTGGAAGACATCCTAGGTCCTCTTGGCAGATTTTGCTTGACAAGCTATGTCAGAAGGTTAATCATTGGACTCACCGTTGGTTACCTACTACTGCTCATTTGACTCTTTTAAAGTTGGTTATTCAAGCCCTTCCTATATATAGGTGTTTTGTTCAGGTTGCTCCCATGTATTTTCTTCGGGAATTTGATGCCCTCTCTCGTCAATTTCTTTGGAGTGGGAATTTATCGACTGCTAAATGGAGCCTTGTTAAGTGGGAAACTGTGTCTACACCTAAGAATGAATGTAGCCTAGGCTTACGTTCTGCTATTTTAAATGGGCAAGTTCTTGCTGCTAAGTTATATTGGCGTTGGTGTACTAGCCAGAACCAACTTTGGGCCCGTATTCTTACCCTCAAGTATCTTCCAGGTGTTAATGTCTGTGATGTTCCCCACTTTCCTTTGGAAGTAAGAAGTTCTATGATTTGGAATACTATGAAACTTGGGGCTCAGTTGGTAAAGGATGGTCTCTTTTGGATCTGCCATGCGGGATCTCAAACTCTTTTTTGGCTGGATTCGTGGGATGGTCATCCTTCTATCCTTTCTACTCATCCCCACCTTCAGGCCCTTTGTGATATCTTTACTGCTATTGGTTGGGACACTGTTGACCATTATAAGATTGCCCATAATTGTGGGCTGATAGTTCGTTTCCGCTGGAAACATCCTTTTGATTGGCCTCTAGGAGGATCCGACGAAGATAGGCAGGAGCTGGCTTAAATTCTGGAGACTCAGAAGTGCAGTACCTTGGCTGGGAATGATGTTTTGGCTTGGGCAAGCAGTGATTTGTCTGGAAAGTTCTTTGTTTTTGTTGGTTATGTTAAGTTGGTGAGGCAAACTTTTGGGGACATTCAGGTTCCTTGGTGGAAACAAGTTTGGGACAAGTTCTCATGGCCCAAGTGCAATTTTTTCATGTGGGTGGTGGTCCACAATAGGTGTCTTACTTGGGATAACTTATGTAAGTGTGGCTTTCAAGGCCCCTCGATGTGTGTGTTGTGTCGTAACAGTGGAGAATCTGTCTCTCATCTCTTTTTCCAGTGCTCCTTCACTAGACAGATTTGGCACTTTTGGTGGGATGTGTGGAATCAAGCTTGTTGGTATGTCTCTTCTTTGGCTGAGTTCTTTGTTCAATGGGGCAAGGCTCCTGTCAAAACTTCTTTTCTTCATGTTGCTTGGACTCTTGGCCCTTCCTTTATTATTTGGCATATCTAGCTGGAGAGGAATTGTCGGATCTTTCAAGATGTGTTGATGGGGACTCACCACTTGTGGTAGAAAATTCTCCATTCTTTGAGAGAAACAGTTTTGGCTAAATGTGATTTGTCGGAGGCTGTGGATCCTGGTGATGTTCTTTGCTATAACTGTCTCCATTTTCCTCCTCCACAAGGCCAACTTATGAGAAATAGATGCAGACACCCTCTTCGGAAGATAAACAAGGTGGGGAGGTGGAGGCCTCCTCCGCAGGGCATTCTTAAAATCAACACAGACAGGTCTTCTCGGGGAAACCCAAGTCCTGCGGGTATTGGTGGAGTTGGTAGAGATAGCTTGGGGATGGTTCAATTTATTTTTTCTGTTTATAAAGGGCATCATACTAACAATTTGATGGAGGCCAATGCTATTTTGTATGCTGTGGAGCATGCTTGTGCTCTTGGATGGAGCAAGCTCATTTGTGAATCTGATTTGTAGGCGGCGGTGCATCTGTTGAATCAACAAAATTCTGAGGATGTTAGTTGGAAGTTAGCTTTGGTTGTTAACCAGATTCTTAATTTGTGTGCTTATTTGGACTCTGTTACTTTCACTCATATCCCCAAAGAGTGGAACAGAGTTGCGGATTGTTTGGCCAAATGAGCTTGTGATCACATGCAACATTGGAATATTGTGGATAAGGGTCAATTACCTCTGGGTTTGTCTCAACAGTTAGACCACTTAGTGGATCTTGATAGGGTTGTTTGATGCCCGTGCTTTGTACTTCTTGTTTGAATAAATTTTAACCCCTCTTTTATTTAATATTAAAATAAATAGCTGATGCGTTTTAACTTTAGACATTGAAAACTAAGGAAAATGAAACCCAAACTTAAAAAAAAGAAACGAAACCCTAGAAGTCGCGATTTTCTGCAACGCGTCGTTTTTTGCAATGTGTCTGCTCTGGAACCCGTTGTGCCAAAAAGGAGGAACAAAAACGCAAACAAAATAAATAAAAATCGTACCAGAATCATTTTGGAAATGCCACATGGAGTCAAAAATCAGCATTTTTTTTTTAAATGTTTCAAGTATCAAAATGTAGAACCCTGTCCGATACCACAAGGTTTTGAGCCGTATCCGATTCCAGTATGTCCCATACCTGGAATTGATGAGTAAAGTTGCCGATTCGGTAACTTAGGTATTGCAAATAAGAAATATCACCAGATATGCAACCACCTAAATATTATAATATTTTAATCTTTGCCAATACCATCTTTGATTATCCTTGAAATTTGTCTTTGGAAAAGACTTTACAAATTTCCCACAATTAAACAATTGATCAACGAAGCTCAATGTGAATCCTTGTGATGAATTCACCTGTAAATGGATTTGGATTTTTGTCCAATCCACCAAACTCAAGGGTTTTCGTCCTCAAGTTTCCAAAACCCAAAGTTCTCCCAAAATACTCCCAAAGATAACTTTCACAAGATTTTTAATTCCCTTCTAACCTTGCCTTTTATATCTCATCACTTATTAATTATTTTTTCCTTTGTAAAGTAACTTATTTAATATTTGTACATATAATTTAATAAAGTCACTTTAACATTTAATTAATTAATTAAATATAAATGTCCAAAATATTATTTTAGGACAATTTAATATTTAATTAATTAAATTAATTTAGTGGTGATTATTTAGAAGTTGGGGACATCACATTTGAGTATTCTTGTGCAAACTCGAGTTAAAATAAATGATTTTTTGCATTTTTAAAAATTATGAAATTTTATAGCTGTGTTTTCCATAATTTATGTTTTTTTAGAGTATTTTTAAAGTTGCCAAGTTTTCACCTAGTTTTTGTCAAGTTGAAATTTTTGGTTTGTCAAATCTGAGTTTGCGAACTACATAGTACTCACTACTACATCTCATACAAATAAAGTTGTTGATTTCAATATTCTTTCTATGTGTGAATATTGTTGTGCTTTGTTTTCTACATTATATTATTTAGTTTTGTTGGCATTTCAATTCACACCTCTGGAAAGCGGATTAGAAACGGACAGCTATGCATAGTTGAACTGCTCTTCAAATTAGGAGGGGAAGTGTCATGTCCCCAAAAAAGCAATGCCATAAAGCCCAAGTGTTAAAATACAAATAAATTAATAAATAAAATAAATAGCAATATAAATATGAAACACAAGGTAAATATGTACCATATCAAAATATAAATATATAAATATGAAATAACAAATATAATAATAATATACGGGCAAATTATTATAAGTTAGTGTTAAAATATGAAACATTAAAATACAAATAATTAAACATCAAAAAATAAAATAATAAAATGAATATAATGTGAAATATCATTATAATCATTATTAGTAAAATGTTGCTTTCAAAATAGATAATCAATTAAAATAATAATAGAATCAAAGCATTGTAAGGTAGTGGTTCCTATCCCCCATGTTAGTGATCATCAATAAACACTGAATCTGAGATACCACTAGTGAGCGATTACCAAGGGATACATCCAAAGCCCACTGGTCAAACCTTCTCCAAAGGCAGTGATCAGGAAAAAGACGTGTCCACTCAGCATAGTGAGTATTTTAGGACAAACATCTTCAAAACAAAAAGATCATCATGTGCGGTGGAAAAGGAGGCGGCATCAAAGATATCAAGAGCAGATCAGTCAAAGCACAATCAGCAACCTCCATTGGGTAGCAATTGGGAACCATAAATCAGATACTACTAGTAATATCGTTAATTATTGTGAATAGGATAATGTTAAGATAGCATAGTTGTAGGTAGTATTTAACATAGGATATTATTTATGATTGTTATTTGGTAAAGATTATTATGTGATGATAGGGACCCACAAATATTAGATAATGTTGACGCGTAATGTTATTTAGAATATCATAATGTTGATGATATTGATATTCTTATTAATGTTGTTTATAAGTAAAAGCTTATAGATGATATTTTATTGATATTACTTATGGATATTTAGGAATGATAATTTTATGTTATATATATACATATTCTTGTTGATGCCAATTATTCATTTATGTTACTTAAGGGGGATGACCCATGTGTAATATTATTAGTCCTTGTTGATATACTTATTTAAGAATTCCATCATTGTGTTTATGCCTTCACCGTGGTAGAGAAAAGGGGAATTGCCAAGAAGGTATATCAAGGGGTCCTCTTCTAGATATGCCACCCAAACGAGGGGACAAGATGAGTTCCCATGGACCAAAGGGGTACTACCATTGTCTCAACAGGAATTGCCTTTGGGTCTAGAGGAGTTGAGCCACCAAGGTACCTTTTGCCACTCCTAAACACCCACCATGGTGTAATGATTTGATAGATACTTCAAATGTGAGTTAGTAAAACTAATACATATTCACACCATGGATAAGGGAAGGGAGGAATTGCTGAGGGAGTACAACAAGAGGGCATCTTCTCGATACGCCACTCGGGAGGGGACAAGATGAGCCCACATAGGATAAGGGGGTACTCGTCATTGCCTCAACGGGTGCTGCCCTTGGGTCTAGAAGAATTGGCTACCAGGACACCCCCTACAACTCCACTTACCCCACCATGTTGGTGTTATAAGTTTGATAGATACTTTAAATGGGAGTTAGTAAAACCAATACATATCCACACCATGGATAAGGGAAGGGAGGAATTGCTGAGGGAGTACAACGAGAGGGCATCTTCTGGATACGCCACCTGGGAGGGGGCAAATTGAGCCCACATGGGCCAAGGAGGTACTTGTCGTTGCCTCAACGGGTGCTGCCCTTGGATCTAGAAGAGTTGGCTACTAGGACACCCACTGTAACTCCACTTACCCCACCATGTTGTCATGAACCTACTAATACTTATAATATAGTTATTTGCTAGTTATTGCTATTATGATAGATAATCTGTTAACTAGAATGATTATGGTGATGATATACCATCCATGTGCAAGACTTCAATCAAGGCTTCAATCAAGTGAAAAGTAGTCTCTAACTCATTGGTTCTTTGGAAACTAGGGATTTAGGGCATTCCCACGTGGGGACATTACAAGAAGCTCCTTCTTTGCTAATGATGCTTAAAAAAAAGGAATACTAAACTATTGCCAATCTTTTTGTTCTTAGCTAAGAGCACAAGGTTATAAAACTCTTTGCATCGTAGTTGAGGTTTTCTCTTTCCCAAAACTTTAACTACAACTAGGCCTAAACTAAAGACACTTCTACCAACTCAAGTAAACTCAAAGTTTGAGAGTTAGAAGTAAACGAGGAATGATTTGATAACCAAGAAGCTTAAATATACTTACTCCCAAATCACACCAAAGGACTCATTGTACTTATAAGATGTAAGCTGAAATAAAGATTATATAAGCAAAAACACACAAGGAAAAATACTTGAAGAGATTGAGATAGTAGATCATAGCAAAATAGGCATGAGATTTCCTTCCTCAAATTTCCAACAGCAATTACACTTCTGGGACAGCAGATTTGTAGCAATGATAGGCTTACAGTTTAACGATCAAACCAGATTACACTTGACACAGATTGAACATTAACTAAACAATGATTTGCAGCAAAGGTAGGCTTGCAAACTTGCTCTTAAACAAAGTGAACAAACACTGAATAACAAAGTTGCGGCAAAAGTAGGCTCAACAATTTGTTATCACAATAACGGTTAAGAAAATAATGGGCAAGGCTGCCCTTATTTATACACAAATAAGGAGTAGGTAACCCTAAAATCTCCTTGTTTTAAGCCAGCTAGACTTGCCAACTCGCAAGCTTTATTTCTAAAACTAACACAAGACAACTAGCTAACCACTTGCTAAAAACAGAACACAAGGAAAGTTCCAACTATACATTTGATTTTTTCATATTTCATAAAGAATAGATAAGCATGAGACAAGAATAGCAAGTCGAACTCGGAAAAGGCATCAATGTAGAAACCCTTGTTCTCACTTTCTCGGAAACTGCTTGTTTTTTCTTGTTTTCGGACGTTTTTGGTTTTTTTGTGTTTTTGCATGAACAAATGAAAGTTGCGATTTTTGAAAGAAATTGCTCTAAAATGTAAATAAAATAGTACAATGCCAATAATGATGGAAACTACGGAATCTAATGATGCCAATCGATTTATTAATCTTCTAGAGTGATTACAGATAAGATCTGGTAACATGCAAATCAAAAAGCAACAATATTATTGATGAAAACCTAATTGTTGCAGCCACCTGTGAAGCTATTGAAATGATACGCCCATCATGGATTTCCAACTTTCCCCTGCGCCTGATGATCCAGAATGAGTCCAGATGCAAATGCGCCCCTGTAGGTGAAGACTGAAGGCCAAAAGGTGAAGTGCTTTTCTCAGTGTGAAAGGTACGGCCTGGTACAAGGAAGTACGGCCCAGCAACAGCCTAGTATGGCTCAACAACAGCAGCAACAAATCTGTACGAAACTTAAAAGATATGTCTAGCACTTGGAAAAAGGACGCCAATGCTGAAGAACTCTTCCTGAGTGAATTCCAGATCAAAACCCTGAATGATGCAAACAACTGTGAAGCTCTGTGACAACCTCTGAATGAAGCTATCTCTCTGACAGGCAATAAATCAGCTGATATTTCACAGCCTCTGAACTGCACACACTGAAGATGGCACGTTCTCCAATGCAAGTTGAAAACTGGAACCCTTGGCTCTGTTCTCAGAAGGACTTAGCAAAAATTCGATTTCAAAACATAATGAGCTCTGTTTTCAATGAAAACCCTTATATCCTCAAAAAGTCGACTTTTCTCAAAAAGGCATCATTTAAATTAAGTTCGAACTTTTCTTTTAATTTTTCAATAGTTTCGAACGCACTTTTAATTATAAAATATAATTAAAAAGTGGCCCCCTTCAATGTTGGTCGACCCCTTGAGAAAATCACTTAAGTTATAATATTAAATAATATTATAACTTTATAATATAAGCTTCAAATAATTAATATTTAATTTGACAATTAAAATATTAATATCTTCCTCAATTTATGTCCAATTAACGAACCGT